>VYZT01005457.1:45007-99643 GCA_013400735.1 Pomatostomus ruficeps | reverse complement strand
AAAAAAAAAAAAAGCATTAATCCATGCTACATATTCCTTTAATTTCTGACTTTTCAGAACCAATTTTGATATCTCTGCTGTTTAATGTAAATCTCTTCCTTAATGTTTCTTTCATGTAAAAGCCAAGTATAAATTTGGATTTGTTGAGGGTTTTTTTAGTGCTTTCAGTGTGGGAAGAGGAGGTGGAATTTCATTTCTGTCTATTTTCCAGATGGCAATTGTTTTACTGTAACAGAAATGCGCTTGTAGTATCTAATCTCTCACTATTGCACGTGACTTACTGATGTGTGTAACTTCCCTGTTTGTTACTGACCCAAGCTGGACTTTGCCTGGTAGCTTTAGGATCCTTTCTAGGCATTTAACTGTCAATCTAATTCACAAACAGCCTTAGTTTTAAAATTCCAGCGAGCTGGTTGGGTTGCCCTATAAAAGTGAATCATCTTTTCTGTCCCCTGACAAAGGGAAAAGCAACCTAAGCAATCAAAGGAAAGGATCTATTCTCCTAAGACGTGTTTTATAGTTTCCAAAAAGCAAGAATTTGACAGCAGGTGGGATATTTAGAGAACATGTTTTTCTATCCAAAACTAGGCTGAATGTTTCTAACCTCTTGCTGCAAACTCCGAAGTGCTTTGAGGTGGAAGACAGAGACATGGATATAGTGGGATCTTTGCATGAGAGTGTGCGTGGTGTGCCTTTTCATGGTGTTGTTTTAAAGTTGAATCTCACTTGATCAGATTGCCGTGATCTTCTTGTACTGTTTTTACTCGATCTAGTGATGGCTGTTTGTTCCTCAGCCTCTTGTGCAGAGCTGGTGCAGGAATTGAGCTCACACCCATATGTCATTGTCTTTGCTCCAGCACATCTTACTGTTCAGGAGTAAGTAAGCTTAGAATATTTTCTTACTCCTGACTTCTGGTCATGTCAGACTATGTGTGTGGACCACTGTGGTGATTATCAGGCAGATTTTAAAAAATAGATATATATCTGTCATGACTATAAAAAATTCAGCAGGAAACTCATCCTTTTGTAAGTAATTACTAAAACTAGTTAAAGTTGACCTCTCCCTTTTCAAGTCACTTACAAAATTGAAACTATGTGTGGAGTAATTAGTGGGAATTTTAGAAATACTATTCCTTTACTACAGCTGCTGCTTGGTAGTATTGTTTGTGTATATTAAGCAACTGTAATTCTGTTACAATTAAGGTGATTTTTGTGAGTGGTTGCAAGTCCTTGTAGCAGTCTGTCTAGTGTTCCAAGTCAGCTCTGGAGTGCAAGGTGTCAGCTTAGTGTGTTAGACTTCAAGTATCTTATTTCCTTGCCTGTTGTGTGTCTCTAGGATATTTTGGGTGCACATTTGCACATTACTTGCCACCACTAGAGGCTGTGCTGTCCTTTTGCCCCAAAGACTTGAAAAGAAGCAGCTCCTTGCAGGGGTGTTTAAGTATTTGGTTCCTAATGCATTTGTGGATGGAAAAACAGGCAGACAGAAAACACCTCAGTTGTAATAACATGGAAGAGCAGATTATCTGTACATTTGAAGACCACCCTGCTGTGAAAATTTCCTTCCTAAAGACCCGCATGGCATCTGTAGCTTTGCTTCCCTGCTTGTCATGCTCTGCCATACACAGCGTGCTTGTTCCCAGTCATGGCTGTGCCTTTGACTGGTTCTTTTGTGTCCTTCGTGACTGGCTCCCATTAGAGCAGAGCTGCAGCAATTAAGAAGAATAGAATAAGCAAAAAGGCTTTCTAAAACAAGCCATTTTTCCTGCAGATTGAGCAAGAAGGAATGGAGGGGGAGGAAGGAGGAAGCAGATGTAGATTGAGGGGATATGACAGTACCGGGACCCAGAAAATCCTCCTGTCACATGTTAGAGAGCCATGTGATGACCCTGGAATATAGGAACTTCTCTCTGCAGGCTGGCTTGTCAAATTGTCACTTAAATTTCTTTGTCAGATGTACTACAATGTACTTTGAAAATACAAACTCTCCATAATAATTTGACTCTGGTTTTGTTGTGGAGGTGTGTTCTTTGTTTTACCGTGCGGGACTGTGACACACAGACTGGTTCCCAGGCTGCCTTGTTATCTGGTAATAACCCTGACTGTATTAAGGCAAACAAAAACCCTTGTATGCTGGAGGAAGTGGTATTGGTTATTCTGGAAGAGGTTACCAGCAAGGAAGTCTCAATAAGAGTAGTCTGTAGACTTGCTAAAGCAGACTTGGTACTTAGCAAGACAAATCTTCATAAAGGTATATCCACACTTTCCAGTATCCTGATAAAACTTAAGCTGAATGCATTCTCTTGATGCAAGTTTTCTTTCCCCGGTAATTTTCAGCTGCATTACTCACACATTTGCTTGCCCCAGTGTGCATATTTGAAGTAACTTGGTATCTTGAAAAATGAATCCTTACAGATTTATGAAGGGGGAGGTCCATATGTGATTTATACATAATCACTGTTTCAAGGGCTGCAGTATAAGAGGGCTGCAGGAGGTCTGGGAATGCAAGAGACATGCTCCAGAAAAACTATGTTTGCCTAAATAGCCTCTTAGTTGTATAGCAACCCCCCTGGTATTTAATGTCTTACTGTCTTACAGAAACACAATACCATTTTGCTTTTGCTCTTAATGAAGAAATGAGTGAAAACTACTCTCAGATAAGACTGAAGTGGAAGGTTTTCAGACTGTGTGTGTGGAAGCTGTGGTGTCCAATGAGTAGTGTATGATAAAACATCATGCAGGTGTGAGCTCTTGGGTTGTTACTGATGAGAGCTGCAGTTGTCCTGACAATGCATGCAGCTCGCACACCCGTGTTAATCCCGGATACTCTTTGGTACCGAGATTTCAGTAAGATGAAGTCTCAGAATAAGGCTGATCTGGGAGGATGGGGAGGAAGGGAAACTAGGAAGTCCACAGGCAATTACCAGCAACCAGGGCGTGGTGCGGGGGGAGTATTTTTAATTTTGCGGGGTGCTGGTATATTCAAGTTGTGGCTGGATTCGTTTGGATCAGGAAGCATGAAACAAGGGGTGGGGCTTAGATATGAAAATAGAAAAAGTTAATGTGGAATAACCAGTGTGTGTAGTGTCTGCTCAGAACAACTCCCAGCATTGTTCATTTTTAAATGGTGAGAGGGAGGAAGTGGAACAACCCAGAGTGTACATACAGAAACTGATTTGTCTTAAACTGCGGGGTAGGACTTGAGGCGAAACTCAGTTTCAAACTCATTTCAAACTCAATACACTAGAGGATATTGTCTTGCATAGCCAGGAAGTCAGCAAAAAGCTGGTTTCTGCTGTTTGTGTGTCAGTATTACATCAGAACACAGTGGTAAAGGATTTTTGAGCTTCTCCCACCTATTTGTTTAGCACCAGCCCTTGATTTCACACGGAAAGCAGAGCCTGCTGGAGTTCTCCCTGTAGCTGTAATACAAACGTGAAGCCAGATCTAAACCCATGGTTATGAATGTGAACCCACTGAAGGATAACTGGGTGGGTAGGGGGAGATAGGAGATGCTGGGGTTTTTTTTCCTCATGGTGCTTTCCATTATTTTCCAGTGCTGCCTTTTCCTTGGCTTTCCCGTGTTAGGTTAGGTGTCTTGATAGAGCAGTTGGCAGAGTGTGAACGTGTGTCTATGTTAGTGAGACAGAGGGGTCTCAGGTGAGCTTTGTGTTGTGATCGTAAATGAGTCCAGGCCACTGTGGAACCTGGATTAGAGATGGAGTTCCACAGCTGAAAGCTCTGAATGTATTTCTCTTCCTTGTGTCTACAAGCCTGGTCTTCTGCTGACAAAACTGTTTCTTTGTTGGCTTTATTTTCTTAACAGTTTGTGTCAGCTACCTGTGGCTGGCTAAACTGGGATAGAGCTAGTCATGATCTGGAGGAGGTGGTATTTCTGAAAGTGGTATTTCTCAAATTGCACTGTTTTATGAATTTTTGTTTTGTAACTCAGTTTATTTGAGCACTGCAGTATGGAAGCTTTTTGACGGCTTCCTGTTGTGTGCCTGTGGCATTGAAACAAGCCAACATCAGCACAGGGAACTTATGGGCTTTTACTTGCTCAGTGAGGTGTTCGCATTGTTCTACAGCTGGGATGAGATGGAAAGTCTGCAGTGTAGAAAGTCCAGAATTGTTCATGATGATTAATTTGGAGCCCAACTTCATCCAAGTATTGCTCTTTGGCCTTTTGACACTGTCATTAAACTCTCTGTTTTCTCTCATGTAGTTGTAAAGGAGGCAGACAAATATTGTGTTTAATGAGAATATTGTAAAATAACTTTGTTTTCTTGGATGGGAGGTCTTTATGTGAAAGAAAAAAACCCTAACCACTAAAACAGAAAACCCTGAAGGAACACTTGAATACGCGTTTGTCATTGTGTTAACGACTCATTCGTCCCTCATCGTCAAAGAAGAGAAATTCAGTCATGCTTCTGGAGGACTCATTCTGTAGCTCTTCCAGCACCTTTGTGTGCCTCCATTACTTCTTCCTCTGTCTCAGTCCCTCCGGGCACAGGAGTTGATTGTCTAACTTCAGTTCCACTGCTTCACGTAATTTATTAATTTCTGTGTAACTTGCATTAACTTCGAATAATGGAAAAAGCTTCTAATAGTGACTTTTTTTTCTTCTACAGAGAAACAAGAAAAAGAAGTTGACATGTATGCTAACCTTTCAGATGAAAAGGCCTTCGTATTTTCGGTGGCCTTGGCGGAAATAAACAGAAAAATTATAAATCAAAGACTTATTCTGTAACTTGTGAGCACAATCTGATGCAGTTTTATGCAGGATGGCTAGCAGATTTCCAAGGTGCCATGGACTCTCGGGAAGTGTTGTCTGCACCAACAAGGACTGTAGCATTTCCTGTTACAATTCTACTGCTGTTCTGGGGAATCGAAATCTGTCTCTACAAGTCAGAAAGAAAGTGGTCACAAGATTGTGCTGTGAAAAATCAGAAAGCAGATGTTTGACACCTTGAAGACAAATGCTAGACAAATGCACAGAGAGACTGCACCCATTCCAGAGCACTTCTTTCGAATTTGCTGCCAGAAATGCAATATTTTAAATATTTTCAGAAATAAATGATTTTCCTTTAAAATTATATATTTCAGATTTTTCAGCTATATTGCAGTTTACGTATGTACAGTTCACATAACTTTTTAATAAATTGATATTCCAATATTTTATTGAACTGAGAATTAAGTACATTTGTGATACTCAGGATGTGTTGGTTTTCATCCTCTTACAAATCTGGTACTCATCATAGGTATGACTTCAGTTTAACGTTTTTTAATAGGTGTGATATAATTCTGATAGGAAGAAAATTAAAGTGGTTTAATTTGGGGGGATTATCCTGTTAGACAACTTCATGTTGTTTATGAATTATCTCTAGAAAATAATTTCTTGCTATATAGAGTTGTTTTTTAAAAATCATTTGCTTTGGGGGTCAGACTTCTGAAATTTGAGAGCCAAGCATTTGTTTTGTAACAATTATTTGCTGATCATCTGCCTTGTCTAGCTGGTACGTTCTTGTCCCATACTCATTATTTACTGGAGAAGGAGACATCGGAAATGTAGATCTGCAGTTGGCATCTTGTGACTGGTATTTCCAAAACATGAGGATGTGGAAGTTCCTTTCACGTTTTAGCTGTCTTTTAAAAGCGTAATTCTTATTGGTATTGTGTTTGGATTGCTACCAAAGCAGACTCTACCTGAGTGTGCGAAATTGAGCTGTTTTGATAGAAATAGTTATGGAGAAGACATTCAACAAAGTAGTTTTTCTGAAAGTGGTGTAGTGCAATTGGAGCCAAAACACTTCCTTTAGTAACTATGGGGATTTTGTTTTACCAAGGAAAAAACCCCAGAGCCTCAAGCTGTGTAAAATCATGAGGGAGGAGGTGTAGGAGGTAATTACATTCATAAAATCTGACACACTGGCGTTTTGTCACCTTTCATTTGCTCTTTTCTAGGAGGGGGAGTGCAACTAAACATCTTTTTCTTCAGTATTACTGGTGCTTTTCAGTATCCCATTGAGTAGTGAGAATTGCCTAATGAGGTTCTGCTGCAGACCTGATCTCTGGGTGGAAGCCAAGATGTTTATTAATAAAGCTGGACTATCGAATACTGGCTGTTTATTAGTTACTGATTAACAGAAGGAGCCGGGATAGCTTCAAGTTAAGCCACGAGGCACTGATGAGATGCAAACTGTGTAAGTAGAAGCAGGAAACATGGAAAGTGGTTTTTAATTCTTCACTCCAAAGGAATAATTTGCATTGTTATTAACACTGGATGAGAGAGATGGTGTGGAAATGTGCTTACGCCACTGGTACACGTTTGTCTTTATTCCAGTAAATGAGAAATTGCAAACACAAGACCTGCTTCTCTGCGTCATTAAACTTCTGCTTCCCAGAACTGCAGCCTGTCACAGGGACCGGCAGTAAGGACAGATGAGTAAACCTTAGAGAATACATTTGCATGGTAAGTTGTTAAAGTCACGGTGGCAGAAGGGAAGCTCTGAGTTAAGGCTGGTGTTGTCCTGTGGCTGGAATGAGACGTGCTGTTTTAGGAAGGGACAGAGGGAGCTGCCAGGGCAGTCTCCTTGGTGCTCTGACCTCCTTTCCTGCAGGTTTCTATCTCTCTGCTCCTGCACGTGGAATTGGTTACTGTCACAGGACCAAAATTAATGTTGTTGGATGAGACAAAACTGTGAGTTAATTTCTACGTTTAGGTTGGTGCCTTTTCTAATCAGTTCTTTTGAAAAATTCATTCATCTCTCAAATGTGCGAGGCCATTTTTTCTCCTTCACTGGTGGAGGCTGTCCTGAAACAGTAGTTGAGTTCTGTTTCTGTATTTCTTCCCTTGGTATTCCCCAGGTCTCTGCTGTCATCTCTTTCCCACATACCCTCATGCTGCTTTTCTTCCCCTGATGGCTTCCAGTTTCTTTGAGAAAGCTGTGATGGAAGCAGGTAGCCTTGAAAATATCCTAGGGAGAGAGTGGGTCTGTGCAGGGCATCTGGCAAAGCAAGAACCCTGACTTTCTCTTCCCCCTAACCAGAAACAAGCCATTCTTTCCTATAGGGACAGGACATTTCGGCCTCTTCCAGAAGCCCTGGTAGCTGTGGTGTGCCATGACAGAGATTTCTTGGAACATACTCAGTAACTGAGCTGGAAAGTGTCTGCTTTGTACAAAATAGGCATCAACGTGGTGGATTGCAAGAGCTCTTCATTTGTTAGAGATGATCCCTGGATGAAACACTGGCAAATCACTGTAGATTATAATTGTAAATTGTATTTGTTCTCTGTCTATGAAACTCAAATAAAGCCAGTGACAGCTGAATGGTGAAAGAGTAAAATTCTATGTACTGCAGCTCTGACTTGCTTGGAAATGGCATAGTTTCTGAGAAGCAAGAATAGATATGGTGAGGCTTCAGGAAGTTGCTTACGTGAAGCTTTTTTTGTGACTCCAGTTTCAGTGTAAGATTTTAGGCTCTGCCTTTGACCGTCATTGTGGTTCAGGCTGGCTTCGTTTGTTTCACTGCATTTTTTGTAGCCTGCAAAATCACAGAGAAAAACAGTCTTTCAGAAAAAACGAATTAGGCTGCAGTTTTTTAATGAACAAGAGAAGATCAAGTGAAATATCACTGCACTTCTGTACATGTTGACTTGCCTGACTGGATAAACTTTCAGTTGTGAACTGAGTAGTTTCGGGTTATACTGGGAACTGCCTGTTTGTAAACCACCATTTAACAAGTTCTGCTTTCTGCCACTGCGTTTCCATTTTTTTCCCGAAGATCTGTGCTTCCAGTGTTTATAGCTTCGTGTAATAGCATGTCTGACCGTCAAGTGGGCTCACAGTTCAAATTTTGGCTTGAGATTTCTCTGCATTTCCTCTGCGCTGCTCCTAGATGGCAGCCGTATTCCAAACAGCTCGCTCTTTGTTCGGGCACGCTTACCCTGGAGCCCAGGAAGAGGGTACTGGTTTGTTTTCAGTGAGAGCAACCTGAAAGATTATTTTTCTTTAGAACATCCCTCCTACCTAACGTGGGCAATTAAAATCCTGCTAATGGGTGTTACTGGCTGTCTGCACTGAAATACTGTTTCATCGGTTGTGTCAGCTCCTGAGGTGTGAGGATTGGTAGAGTTGGGTAATTTGTCAGGACCAGAGAATTCTGAGCTTTCAGTTGGCAATTAAATAGAAAATGGTTTAAGGAAACTCTTCACCTCCCCTGGAAGTCCTGTATATGTAAGTTTTCTCTGGTCAAATTTTGCAAACATTTCTTAGTTTTCCAGTTATTTTTGTTCTGATACTGTTACGGTTTATTAAAAAAAGCTGAAATTGGGACAAGCTATTGGGGAATCCTTGTCAGATTATCACTGCCCTGTGGTTGGGCACGATTTCTTGAGAAAGAGACTGAAAATGAGATCATGGCTTTGAATATCAGTTCCCAAACAAGGTCTTTACGTTGGTTTTACATAGTGCTTTTTGATTTTTTAGGTTTTTTAAAAATTTTTCTAGGTTTTGGGGAGTTTTAGAATGAAACAGTGATCATGTAGGCTGTTAGCAGCTCTGTGTCTGTTCCTTGTATCTTGGACTGTACTGCCAAGGATGTTTAGTACCTTACTGCCAAACAGGACATGGTGCTTGACTTCTGACAACCTGCGATTAAACAGCGTCACCAGAAAGCTGTGTTAAGCCACGGTTTGGGCCTTTTTGAGTTGCTGTTTTTGAGAGGGGTCCCTGTGTGTGCAGGTGTGCAGTAATCTCTGGGTGCATCTGTGCGAGTGCTTGGGTTTGGCTGGGGAGGGTGTGTTCCACGCAGATCTCATGGTGCTCTCTACTGCCAGGGCTTAGATTTGCATCCTGGAGCGGTCTTGGGGAGCAGGATGGAGATGACTCTTACAGGCAAATTGACCTGGAGGATTCCTCAGCTGTCAGTGGGTGTTTGGTGTGCAGGAGCAGGACTGTCTGTAGCAGGTGTGGGCTCTCAGTACCCACTCTCTCACTCCACACAGCTCCTCTTGTGCCTCACTTCTTGTTTATTGTGGAAATACAGCAGAGCCAATGTCAGCAACCAGCGCTTTCAGGTGAGTCTAAAAGCAATTTGTCCTTCAAAGTATTGACAGTGCTGTCAGGTTTTTTTTGTAGTAGGCTTCTCATTAATTTCGCTGTGGATTTTGGCAGATAACCTCTGGCAAATCTAACTGCAGCATTCCAAGGTGTTGCTTTCCCCAGTTATTTGCCTATCCTTTATGGAGGAGTTGCCACTTTGGTTGCAGTGGTGGTTAGGACAGCTCTAATAAATAATAGAATTATTTTATTTCCTCTTTTTTTGAGGTTATCACTTTCAAAACTCACTACTAGTTACAGAATTTTAAGTCTGGCTGCACCAGAGCTGTATATGATTATTTAGTTTTTTTGGGTGAGATGAAGATGATCAATTTTTGTGCATTATGGCAGATCAGACACTGCATGATTTCTGCAGCTATTGTGAGTTCATAATGAACTGAAAATATCTGTGAATCAATGTACTAAAGTGTTTGGGGTTTTTTCCCTGCACTTACTTTAAAAGGGTTACTGGCAGCTGCCAGCTGTTGGTTGGGATGTGCCATCTAAGTGAGAGGCAAGGAATTGATTAGGCAGGAGGCAATGGAAATGGATAAATCTCTGTATTTCCTTTTTTCTGCAGAAGAAACCCTAAACCTGCTTTCACCAAAGTTGTTTAAAATTTCAAGCCCAGAACATGGTTCACATGACTCATTTGGTGTCATCATGCTGCGTTTCCCCAGGAGAAGGTCAGGTACCTCTTCTTCATCTTCCCCTCACTCCCCCCATAAGCTGCTTTTCCTGGTGCTTCTGAACTTCTTACGTCAAACCTGAGCTCTGTTGGAGTTTACTGCCTTTGGTCTCCTACTATGTGTTACCTTTCTCAATCATAACTTACTAATTTTGTTAGTAAGAGTTAAGAAATAAATGCTGTTTTTAATCCTGGACAGCACTGAGGATCCTAAAATGCTGTTAAGAACAATGAGTGTTCCAGATACCGGGAGTACAAATATTAATAGTCTGGCAGTTTACCAAGTTTCAGTGGTTTCTGTTTTGTCTTGGAACAAACAACTTATGAGTATTTAATGGAAAATATCATGCTAATAAAGAGAAATCTTCAGACTGAGGTCAGTGTTTCTTTATTTGGAGAAGTTGTGGAGCAGAACGTGTGTGTGTGTGCGCGTGGGCACGTGAGCAGGTGTAGTGGTTGGAGTGGAGTTGGAGTCGCTGCTGTGAGCTGCTCTGGGCCCCAGCTCCTGGTTCTCTGCAACACCAAAGAAGTGTTTCAGGGTCAGTGAACTTGCTGGAGCAAGAGGTGACCCAGGAGTTCTAGTCTTCAGTAAAATGAATAAATGATTTTCCTGGCACAGCAGTCTGTAGTGTATCTGACAGTAGTGTTTATTGGTGGAGTTGGCAAATAAAAAATCCTGATGTGTTAAAGGGTGTTTTTAAGGAATGGCATACAGTTATTAACAGCAGAGTTCAGCAATCTTTAGATCTAGATTTGTCATAACCTGCTGAGAGTGCACTGGGTATTAAATCTATGTGTGAAATCACACACAGTGTCCTGGACATAACACAGGTTTTGTCTTGAACACGAGGCAGAGCCAGAGGAAAGGCCGCAGTGTAAGAAACTCTGGAAAAGAGCAGCTGTCTGTTGTGCATGGGCCTGTCAGCTGGGGACTACTAAAACTGGGAAATGTTGGTGTGTAACCTCAGGTGAATGACATTAGAATAAAGCTCAGTTTGTTTAAGTTCACCAGGGAACTGATGTTCCTGTGGACTGAGGATAAGGTAAAAGTGCCTTTTACTGTAGCTTTCTGAAGCAGTGGAGGATAAAGATTGTTTCCTGTCATCTTGGAAAACTAACAAAGCTCTCCATTCTTGAGGACAGAGCAATTCCAAAGAAGGAAAAACGGTGCAGTAAGTTAGGAAATGCCTAGGGCAGAGATATATTGAGTCTTGGCCAAGTACTGATTCAGAGCCTGATCCTGAGGTAGTTTTACATCTGATTATGTTGACAAATGTGCAATTATAATTTTTTAAAAAAGTTTTTAATTTAGTTTCTTAAGTAGAATTCCTTACCAAACTGTGTGGACAAATCTGTCTTAAGATTAGAAGACGAGCATTAGAATTTACTCTTAAGATTTTTTTTACAAGGGCAGGTCTCGACATCCAGTGAAAGGTTTTCAGAAAGGTACTTTTAAAACAAACTTTTTATTTAGCTGAATGATCACAATTATTATTTCTAACACTTATATAGAGGAAAGGTTCGAAAACAGTACCTCAAAGCAGTGTATAATGGGCTGGGTGGAAACTGAGCAAGAAGCCTAATTTAGACAAATACCAATAGCTGCATTCTGAAATACAGCCGCAGTGTTCTGACAGGGGAAAGTGTCCTGCAGCACTGGGATTACTCACGAGTCTGGTCATCTCGAGGTCTATTTTACTTTCATTGTTGCTCACACCCATTTTAAGAAGATTGGGAGTCTCATCCAAAATATTTAGCTTACATTTCTTGACGCTGAGCAAATGCCAAACTTGGCAGCTGTGGTGCTGTTGCTTACAACAGTGGTGGTGCTGGCTCTGGCACACAGTTACTTAGCAACAGGGAAGCTCACGTTTGCTTACAGCTCATGCGTGTGCATCTAAATGTAGTTCTGGAAAAAAATAGAAGGTTAAAGGAGTTTGGAAGGGGAAAACAGATACTTGAACAATTCGTACTGTTCAGTGATGAGACTGATGGCAATAGTACATAGGAAAATGAGTCTCAAAATATTTTGTCTTTTAAAATCTTTATTAGACTGTTAATGCGTTGCAAGAACTTGCAGTCAAAATGAACAGAGCCCTCTTCCTACCAACTACAGAAAGCTCAATAATAAAAATACAGCAAATGGTAAAAAGCAGGGGACACATTCTGTTTTGAATGCCCGTGTAACAAATGCATTCCTTGGAAACAAGAGGATTCATTATTTGAACATTGAGAATCTGAGAAAGTCATAAAAATTATGTTTTGTGAGACTAACAGATGGGTTGAGATTATATTAGATTAATTACTTCTGACTGTTGATTGCTGCTTGTCAGTTTACCAGTGCTTTTTTTGCTGATCAAGCTGTGAAATCTTAATGGGTTTTTGACAGCTTGCACTCCGTGACTGCAAAAATACTCAAAAGCACAATGACTGAAAAGGCCACAGCCAGACTGTTATAAGATTATGATTACAGTAATCTCTAATCTCAGTTTCTGGGGTTTCAGGCATGCAGTTTTCCTTATTAGCCAGCCCTGGAGCTGCAGTGGGGTTTCCTTATTTAGCAAAGGCAGGAAGGAGATTGCGGCTCGCCCCAGGCATGGGCGGGAGGCAGGGACCAGAGAGAGAACCAGCGATGGAGAGGGGAGGAAGGAGACAAGCTGGACTTGGCTAGAGAAGGGAGAAAGGTCTGAGGATGAGAATTAACAGTGGGTGTGCTCAGGCTGTTGGGGACAGTGACACGGACACCTCCTGCAGGGTCTGGCTGAAGGAGCAGTGCGTTGTCTCAGCCTTGGGGAGCTGTGAGGAGCAGCAGGGCAGTTCGGAGGACAAGGAGACTGACTGGAGAGGTGCTGCATTTGCAGAGGAGTAAGGACGCTGCTCCTGCAGCTGTTCCCAGAGTAGAGCAGTTCCTTTATGCCTGGAAATCAAATGGTTGGAAAAAGGAATCCTCCAGAGGCTGTGTTCTTTTGTTCCTGTGTTTGGTCTCTCCTGTCTGTACCCTTAGTTGTGAGTTTACCAAGCTTTTCTGTGGGAAACAGACTGGGACATGATACGGAAAGTGAACAAGATCCCTCCGTCACTGGAAGCGGGATTGAGAGTGTTAATCCTTGTTTTTCAGAGCTGAGTGAAAGTGGGGAAACGTCTTGTGAAGAATGTTTTTGAGGGCTAGAATGAACCTAGCTAGAGGACAGTGATTTAAAGATAAGGGGAAAAAGTAATCAATCTAGGCTGCTGAAGTTAAAATACTGCTAAAATATTTACCTTTGAATTTCAGATTCAATCTAGAGGATTCTGTAATTCTGATTTCCGCATGTATATTCATGTGCTGCATGTGTAGTTTATGGGGCTTACTCACTTAAATGATGTCTTCTCAAGTTAATGGACCATTAAATGAGAGGCTATAATTACCAACTCTGTGACTGCTTCAGAGTGGGCAAGAGGGTGTGTGTTAATTCTTTATAAAAACGACAGGATAGTGCATCTGCAGAGTAGGAGCTTGATCAAAATCTATCATCCCATGCAAGTGGCAGCCTACTCATCCCACGCTGGGAAATGTGCCTGCTCTGCTCCCCTCCCTGCTGGAGGCTTTTCAGAAGGCAGGTAGACAAATGATGTCAAATCCTTTTGGTTCCAGTCACCTGTCCATGCTTTAAAGTGCCAGGCTGCTGAACATGAAATCTGTGCTGCAGCAACTTTCACCTTTTGTAAAGGTAAATTGAGATCTCTTTATCTTTGCTTTTGCTTTTGCTGTTCATTCCTTCACTAGTGGAGAGCAGAAGGGTAGAGGTGCTGTCAGGCTGACCTGTGTAACAAAGCTCAGTGTTTCCCAGAAGGAAGAGACCCAAAACTTGGCCCCATCCTTACAGAGAACGCTTCAATCTCTTCTCCTTTGGACTTTTTTTCTGACCATCAAAGCCAGGGATGTTGTGAAATGTGGTAGCTCTCAATGCAAAATCATCTAAATCCTCTAAATCACCCACCCGTGTTTGCCAGGAGACAAAGTACAGGTTGAGTCACTTTGTCCTTAATTTGGTTTCTTTATGGTGCTTGTAGCTATTTTCAAGTCTTCCCTCGGTAAGTTGCCCTTTGTGAGTTTATTCAGCTGCAGACATTATACGCACTCGCTTTGGCAGCTGGAACAAAAGCAGAATAATGAAAGAATTAAAATTTGCTGGCAGTTGTATTTGTGCTTTGCAGGCAGGATTCGTTGTAGTGCAAATCTTTGTGGGCTAATGAAGTTAAAGCAGGGCTTTAGATAGTATTCTCTTAAACAAAAGCAGCCTGCCTAAAGCTGTCTCTGCTCGTGTTTTCCTTCTGAAACAATGACAGCGAATGCTGCAGGTTTAAAAATGGAATATAATTTATGAGGCTTCTAGCCTTGGGCATGAGTCCTTGTGTAACTGGAATTTAAAATATAAAATGAATATTAATGAGGTGGGGAGGCTTGCAGACCTGTCCTTCAATACTAATCCATTGTGAGTGGAGCAGCTCTAGAAATGAGCTGATACTGGCACAGAGTCAACCAGGAATTGACTGCTCTTAGAAAATGCCTCATCAGTCAAAGTCTTCACAGGCTCCTGAATCCTTGTCCTGGTCAGAGACAGAAGGGCACCTGAACACTTCTGGTGTCAGTGCTGTGGCTGCAGATTCTGAGTGCATTTCCCTGGGGACACTCCTGGATGCAGGCGCTCAGCTCTAGCTTGTTGCATGGATGGAAGCGTAATGAAAGGGTGAGTTACAGTACAGCTTGAAGTGCCTTTGCAGGAGAGCTGTGAACCTTCAGCCAGATCTTTAGGGCATAGTCATGGTGAGTTAAACTGGGTGATAGCAGTGTTGGTAGCTCCCTGCCCCTGATTATTAATGGCAAAAAGGTTCTAAAATACTTAAGTGATTTCATAACTCTTAAGCGTGTGTAAAAGAAATGTGCCAAGTGACTAAAGCTTCCCCTCATTTTCGGGAAGAAAGATATTTTCTATTAACCATTTGATCTAAGTAATACTGTTTAGATTATAAATTTCCTGAAAATGGGATGTTTGTGGACCAGTGCGCCTCTTCCTAATTCACAGGGGCTGATGCTGGGAGATGAGAGAGGTCCCCTCAAAAATGCTGAGCCCCTTCGTTTCACTCTGTAGTTAGTGCAGGACATGGCAAGTCTGTCAGCAGCTGGCTGGGGAAGCCAGTTATAGCAAACCTCTTTACCTGTTCCCTTTTCTTGGTCTGTGCTCCAAATGCACTGTGTGCTGCTAACTGCTCTGGTTTGAGAGGAGTTCTGGAGTGTAAGTACAGCAGATTTGAAGAGTTCCTCTAAGAGCTAAAGTACTAACCTTGATCTTGGCTTCATTTGTTGGATGTTATGTGCATGGTTTGTGGTAGAGTTCTGCATTTATTCTATAAGTAAATGATGTCTTGTGACACCTACGAAGCCTATACTCAAAGTGATCTCTTTCCTGGCCTCTAGCTCAAGGGCAAGGCACCAGGATCTGTATTTCCTTACGTGTAAAATCCATTAGACTTTGCCGGGTTCTAAATAACCCATAGTCCTGTGTCCTTTGTCACAGCAATATCTTTAACTTCCTGAAAAGTGGGCTATTTCCTTGTGTGGATTGAAAGTTACACAGTTGCTACTGAATCATTGCCTTTAATACTCACACAATTACACAGTCCAGAACTGACATTGTGTGACTGGAAATTAAACTGCGGGAGAGAGAAGCTCCAAATTAATTGTTTTTCAGAACCTAAATGGAGAAAAAGCAGTCAGTGAAATTCATCACAAGAGTTATATTTTTAATAGTAATTAACGAAACTACTGCAGGAAGGTGTTGTTTTACACTACGGTTCTCTATTTAGATCTGCTAATGGAAGGTTGCAGGCTGAGCATTGCTCGTTCCAGACTTCTTGCCAAAGTTTCTAAAGGATTCTCTTTGTCATGCAAGCTTTCCCCCGGGGCACGGTGCTTGCATGCTGTACATGCCTCTGCTGCCACATTAAGTAATAGTGTCTCTTTACTAAATCTAGAGTAACTGCATGGTTATTTGTGCTATTGGAATAAGTCACAAATACAGAAAAATACTTCTTTCCCTCCCTCAGGTCTAGGGTCATTGTTAAGCCCTGCACCTCTTGAGCAGCTCTAATATTTGTTCTTTTCTTAGGTACTGGAAGGGGTTTTCAGTTCTCCCAGTTATGTGTTAATGAAAAAGCTGCAGGCCGTGTTCAGGAGCCTGGTGCCCGTGGGGATGGTGTCCTGTTCCTCTGGAGAGGCTGGGTGCTGTTCCAGTGCCGGGAACGCTGCTCCAGGTGCTGCCACGAGGCCGGCAGCCCCCGTGCCCTGTCCGTGTGGAACAGCTCAGCTCAGGGGGCACCACTGCTCCTGTGCCACTGCATACACCAGGCTCATGTCTCTGAAAGTTTTGACCTATGGTTTGGTTTTGCCCTTTAAAAGGGAAGAATGGCAATAGACCTTAGAGATGTGAAAATATTCTGTGATCTAGGAAAGGTTTAACTCTGTTTTACAAGTGGAAAAGCCAAGGCACAGAGTTGGAGTTAGGAGTTAGGCAGGAGTCTGGCAGGTGAGACTGGTCTCACATTTCTGGAGGTTTAAGTCCAGCATCTGAGGCAGCCTCAGGTTGCCTGTGTCCCTCTAGCAGGATGTTACTCTGTTAACCTCTTGGTAGAACTGTCTTGCCTCTGTGAGCTGTGCTCAAGTCGTCCTGTACCCCAGGCAATCTCTGTTCTCTTGTTTCTTGAACAGCCTGAGAAACATTCCCTGCCAGGCAGTAAAAAATACTTGCAGCACAGCAAGCACGGCCATCTCCTCCCTGGCTTCTGCCCTGCAAGAGTTCCTCACACCTCTTTCTGGTTTTGTCTGTACTTACATTGGTTTAATTTTGTTTTTTAACAGCATATTTGTTATTTTGCTGTACAAACCCAGCTGGAAACACACTTGTTTTTGCTGTGAGAGGGGCAGCCAGCTCTGTACCCACACCTCTGGACCTGACATCTCTTAGATCATAATGCTGAAGGTACAGTATCTCATCTGCATTGCTCGCCTGTTTCAGGGGAGGGTGCCTGTGACCCCCTGGGGTAGAACACACTTCTGCTGTAGTTGGAGCAGTGAGGACGTGGCCCCTTGCAGGCCCTGCTCCTGCTGCCTGAGGTGCTTGTCCACCTGCTCAAAGGCAGGGCCATGGCGAGAGCTGTCATTTCGTGTACCCATTCCTGATGGATTCAGCTTAATGCTAGATCACTTGCAGCTTGTAATCAGAGATAATTCTATTACAGCTTGTTGGCTGGCTGGGAAAGGAAGGCACAGATTAAAACTGAAAGCAGATTTGCTGCTTCTTCTCTAGAACTAATTTCCTTCTTAGGTCATCCAGCATCTTGGTATCTGTTGTCTGTGTATTTGTCCTCCACAGACACAAACCTACATGTTAGAACTCTATTTAAAAAAAGTATATCTTACATAGGGCAAAATGAAAGGGGATTCATCAGCTGAGGACCAAATGCATGAGGAACATCATTTGGGTGCACTGTGGCTGTATATTTGTGTAGGTAGACAAAAACTAAAAGATCCTAGATCTGGTGGTTCACAAATATGCCTATACAGACTTCATGGCAGTGTGCACTTGTGCAAGTAGGGAAGGTGTGTTACAGACTGGATGAAGGGCTCTGTGTGCGTGGCATCAGACGTAGAAACACTGCTTAAGGCATAAATAGCTATGTGACTTCTGAAGGAGGATGAACCCTCCTGAAGGGTCCTTTTGAGTCCATTCATTGTTCTCTCTATTCCTGTGCTTAAGAAATGGGAGAAATTCCCACGTGTCATATTGATGTTGTTTTGAAGCCAATATCCTGCAGCAGTTATCAGTGTCGCTGAATAATAGAATAGCACTTGGATAAATGACAGTCTTGTCACTGCTTGGCTGAAGCCAACGTGCTGTCCTTAAGTTACAGCTGCAGCAAAGGAAAATTGGCTGAAAATAAGCAAAGGAACAAAGAAATGCAAAGAAGGGACTGTTCGGTGACGCCAGAGGTCTGGCTGTCGTCTTGTAATGTTTCCGTGCCCTGGAGTATCTGTTATCGGTGATTCAGGAAGTGAACTGCGGGGCTATGGATAGAACTTAGTACGGCTGATAAGGCAGTGAAATGATTGAAATGCCTGCTGTAGTGTCAGATAAGATGAAATGCCTGGTTTATCCGACCAGCAGAATTCTAGATCCAGGGAGGCTGTGCAGCTTTACTCAGTAAAAGGCTGCAGGCTACCCGGGTGACCACCAGACGAGCCAAACAGAATGGGAACTTTATATCAAGAGTCTGCCCTGCACAGATCCCTGCGTTTGAGCATGGGAGGATTTTGTGTTTCTGATTACATAAAGAGATTTACGGTAAGGAAATCCTCCGTGCTTTATTATGAGCCTGGTTTGAAAGGGAAAACTTTCTGCATGGCACAGAATTGGTTTCTGTGCCTTTTATAACGTGCTGTGTGCATTTGACATTCTTGGCCAGGTTGTGCAGTCTGTTGGCTTGCAAAATACCTGCCAGGGTCAAGGAGGTGTTTCTGAAATGATGACTGCAGGCTTTGCCTTTGTAAATAAACTTACTTTTCATAGAAGCCTTGACATGTTAAAACTTTTCTTCTGACTGGGATATTTGTTGTATAGGATGGCAGACTGACATTCCCATTATGTGGAGGTTGGTTGTTACAGCTTTTTGTTGTAATTGTCACATCTGTGAGTTTTAAGATGATTACTTTGTTGGGCAGGCTGACCCTGAGGTGATTTCATGAGCAGCCAAATTCTGCATGAGCCCATCTGACCTGTGGTACAAGCAGGGCAAGCACCTTGAGCAGGGGGCACTCAAAGGGTGCTCTGGGGTACTCCTGGAAAGCTGTGAGATCAGAACCCCGCTGGGCAAAGGTCTCAGGGAGCAAAGCAAGAGAGAGCTGTGCCCAGAGCTGAAGCCCTGATGGGCAGAGCACAGACCCTGTGAGCGCAGAGAGCCGTGGAGACGCCGCTGGCGGAAGAGAGAATGGGACTCTGCTTTTCTACCTTGGTAAGCTGCTTGTTAAACCCACTGCGTTCTCAAGCTGCCTGGGAAGCTCAGTTTCAGTTGCTACTGGGGTAGGAAGTCTAGGGAAAGTATTTGTTTTCAGCAGTTTGTTTGCATTTATCTGCTTTCTGAGCTGCTGAAAAGACCAGTAGCAGAAAATGCACTTAAGCAACTTGAAGAAGAATGCCATGGACATAAAATAATTTTCAAGAAATTTTAAAAAATAGTAGTTGTAGGAGTTGCATTTTAAATTAGAATAGAACAGATTGTTATGGGTTTTTTTAAACTGTTCTCTTTCAAAATTTTGAAGAAAGGATTTCCTCATGTATTTTGTTCAATAATAGCTGTAATGCGTTTTCTTAAAGACCTTGTATTTGTAATCATCTTTGGTTTTTAAAGATCCGATAGAGTAAATGAACTAAATCAACAGCCATAAACCAAATTCTGGCTCAGTTGAAGAAAAGGACAAAATTTTTACTAATTTCAGTAAGTAGGATATTGTTCCAAAGTCTTAAATTCCTCTAGTGTAATGATATAGAGTGGATTTAATAGCCAAGAGTACAATATGATTTTTTTTCAGTCATGTATTACATAAGAAATAGAATGGCTCAGAAGGCCAGACACATTTCATATCCCAATGACTGCATGTTTTGTTGTCTGTTTATGGCAACATAGCAGAAAAACGTTTTGGTCTATTAATTTGAATATACTACTCAGCTGTTCTTCATGTTGAAGAGATAATGATGTGTTTAAATTGTTCATGTTCACCTTTTTGTTAAAGGTAATAAACAGCCTGAAATATATGCAATTTTCTCTTGCTTTTTTCTGAAGGCGTGCAAATGGAAGATATTTTCAGAAGGACTACAGAAGGTGGCCCTAGAACCATAAAAACCAATGAGCCAGGGTTTTTTGGACTAGTTGTGTCTTGAGGGGAAATAAGTCAGTACTGCAGTTATCTGTCTCCATGGCATTCTGTGGCTCGGCTCTGTGCAGATCAGAGTTAGTGTTTTGCAATGAAGACCATAATGAGATTCAGAATATCTTGTTTCTCTGTAATTGATCTGTTGGGTGACTGAGTAATTCTTTCATATTCATTACTTCAATTTCCTTTTCTATAAAATTAGTGATAATGGTGCTTCTCTTCTGGAAACACATTAAGGTCCACAGGTAAAAGTTATCTTAGATTTAGTTTGATTTATTGGTTCTCCTTGTCCTCAGTGCACTAACAATCTAAACCAACTTTCTTTTGGATGTCTTGCATTGGATTACATCACTCTGGCCAGTTTACCAAACTCATTATGTTTATCTCTTGGAAAATCATTCTTTTGCTTACAAAGCTACTCCTCAAATTCATGGAGCATTGCAAAGGGAAGGATGCTTTTGGAGGATGTGACCAGCAGAGAACACGTAAGGATGAATAGTCTCGGACCACGTGTGCAATTCTTAGTCAAGCTGGTGAGAACTGCTCTAATCTGTCCGTTTGATATTAACCCCAGTGAGGGATCTCTTCTCCCAGTGTCAGCCTGGTTGGAGCCTGTCCCGGCAGGATCTGGGGCTGTGTGTGGTTCTGAGGTCCGTGTTGCAGAGGGAACCTTTGTTTGCATGTTCGTGGGCTGGAGTCTCCTGGTGCAGTACCTGGGGTCTGCCTGTGGCTGGCTCAGCTGGCTGGGCTGCTGTGGAAGGACTCACAAGCCCAGGCAGCTCTGCCAGCAGTGCCCTGCGTGTTTTTAGATTGATTGGAAATCTGTTCTTGCTCGGAGGGACGGTGGAGGGGGGAGCTGGTGTTCAAGCAATAAGATGAGGCATTTTTTGTCTCTGAAATTAGTTGGACTCCCAGAAGAGGCACTGATAGGAGTGTTGTAACATGTGCCTGTAGATCAAGTTGCCTGTACTTCCTTCAGGCTTTTCCTTTCTGGAGCTGGACAGCTTTGATGTTCACCTACTTCAGTCCTTTTAACCTTGGTGGTGCTGCTGTCTTTCTTCTGACTTGCTGGACCTGATTTATTTTTTATCTTGTTTTAAGACAGAGCCGCTTAATGACGTATTTGAAGTCACCTAATCATTCACATAAGTTAACCCTGATGCTCCTCTCCTCATTCATGTTTGTGGCTGGGGGGATGCATCCCACTCTGAGGGTTTTTGGAGGGGCTAACCTCTTGCTGCTTTTGCTACTCAGGGTTATTTTTTCTGAGTCCTGTGTAGAGTTATTTGGAACTCCTCAGGTAATGTTGGTTCACACCTTGAACTTTGTGATTGTTTTCAAATGTCTTGCTCTGTGCAACAATTACCTTTGTTTCAGTCTCTCTAAACAGTTGTCTCCCATTGCGTGGAGTTGATGCTTGGGCTGCAGAGCTGCTGATGGAGATCAGCCTTAGCCCCTGCAGTTCAGGCTCCTGTTTACCCAGGGAGTCACTCCTGTCTCCTCAGCAGAGCAGCTCTGGGATCCAGGCTCTGGACAGTCCATGCACTGCAGGGCCCTCCCGGGGTCCAGAGCGTTGGCAGGCTGTGTGCACACTGCTGTGGAGAGCTCACAGGCAGGCAGACAGGCTGAAAGAAATGAATGGAAGTGGTAAACCCTTCTGAAGGATTGGGGTTTTTAGAAAAATACATGATTGAAACATTTCTGAGCATCTCAGTTGTTAACGCTGTCTCCCCAGGCTTTGTGGGAACTCAAGAGGAAGATGTCATGTGCTCCAATTTAAATTTTGCACCATAGTGGTCTGCTGTCTAAATATACTCTATTGAGTATCCTTTCAGACAGTTCATATCCCAGAAACTAAAGTAGTAAACTATATATAGTCTCTGACATTACAAACCAGGTTTGTTTTCACCTTCTCCATGGCTGAATTGAGATAGCAGGAGCTAACAGGTCCTCCTGCTGTTGTTGTCTCTATCTTTCACTCTCTCAGTTGTGCCCTTGTTTTGTTGTTCAGGCCTGAGCAGCACGTGTGCTGCCTGACTCACCCATCTTAGGCACACTTCTGATTTTGGGTGCTGAACGCTTCCCTTCAGAGACCTGACTCCTTCCAGCACTGCCATTGCACGTTCACTGGTATTGTATGGGGCTGGGTACAGTTGAAAATAAATGCCCTGTTTCTGTAAATAACTATTCTGGATGCCTTCTTGGTGGGTTCCTGTTCCCAGTTCCAGCTGAAGTCCCCAGGAGCCCAGTGTGGGAAGCTTCAGGGTTCTGGTGAATTCCCAGCACCTCTTTAGGAACCAGCACAGCTTGAATTCCATCTTCCTTGACCTGTCTTGCTATAAAAAGCAAATAGTTTGCTACAGATTTGGTGACTGACTGACCCTTTTGTTTCTGGGTTTGCTTTATGCAGAATTATCAGATTTAGGGCCAGAAAACATTGGCACAAGCTACCAAAGGGCTGTGGGTCATCCCACTGCATGAGGCAGTTGTCACCATGGCCAGCAGGGATGGTTTCTCTTGGTAAGGCAGGTAGAAAGCTGCCAGTCACCACTGTGGGCCACTGGGCTTGCTTTGGGGCACTTTTATCTGTGCTGTGGTCAGTGCAGAATCCACTCTTCGCTGGGTTCAGTTTAGACAAACTTTGTCGGAATTTTCCCATTGCTCCTTTTGTGGTGGAACAAGAGCAAGAGAGCCCTGTATTTCACCATTTTCAGGGGCTGTATGTAGAGACTCTTGCCAGCTGTAATTTCCTTCCCTCTCTGCAGAGTACTGCTGCAGTATTTTCCAGCATCCAGCCCAGTGTTTTAACTCCTTTCCTGATTTCTTACACTGAGAAGATCTTGATGCACTGTTACTGGATTTCTGGCTGGCACTGCCCTACTACCCATGAGTGACAAATGCTGCTGGTATCAACTAGTATGAAATCCAAACCATTTATATTCTGCATCTTTTATCAGCACTGTTACTTGCTTGCTTTCCTCTGAGTGATTTTGGCTTTATGGTGCCAGGACTGGGGGCTGTTTTTGTAGTCTAGCGCTGATAATCAGTGTGTCTGCGTTTGCACTACAGCTGTCTCTGCAATGCAGCTGGAGATTAATTTGTCCCCGATCTAATAGCAGAATTCCGAAATCGATGATTTATTAGTTTTAATTCAGGAGCCTCCTGTGAGTGCATAGAAATGTCTGTGTGGTTGAGGAAAATGAATACTCTGGAGTCTGTTGACTGCTGATTTGAGGTAGCAAGGTGGTTCAGAAGCAAAACTTGCTGAGTGCTGATAGAAGCCTTGCAGAGAGACACTGGGGAGTACTTACTGTTTTGGGAGTGGAAATGGCTGTGCCAAATGTGCTCTGGATTTCTGTTTTTACTAGATACTCGTACTGAGATCCTAACCTCAGGTGGGGAAATGGATCACTGTGCTTAATCATAACACTGGAGCCCTAATTCAAGGCTTCTAATTCACACCCAACTGTTCTTAAGCTATCTGCTTTAGAGAGATAAACTTTAAAAATTGCCTTCTCATCCCTTGCTCTGAGAAGCTTGATTCCTGTTGCTGGTTGCTTTCTGCAATTCCACTGGCATGTGGTGCAATGTTCTTTTAGGCAAGCTTTTCTGTAGATCCCATTGTTTTGTTTGTTTCCTGTATATTGCTTCCAACCAGCTGAAAACCATTGTAAGTTTAGCTGGAGATGTTTTTCACAGCTGAGATGGATGCAGCAATTTCTCTGCTCTTTGCCAGCCATTGAAACAGTCACCTAAAGGAAAGCAAGCAGCTTCTATGTGAGCTTTGATTACTGAGAAGGGTTTGCAAAACCTCTGGGTTTTGTGCCCAAACTCTTTTATTCTGAATCTTT
Source organism: Pomatostomus ruficeps (assembly GCA_013400735.1). Taxonomy (NCBI): domain Eukaryota; kingdom Metazoa; phylum Chordata; class Aves; order Passeriformes; family Timaliidae; genus Pomatostomus; species Pomatostomus ruficeps. Next base: position 76,036 of record VYZT01005457.1, on the reverse strand, counting down.
TTCAAAGCAGTTTGTGTTGAGACTAAGCCTGAACTGATGGTTATTCCTGTGTTTGTGAAGGATGTCAAAGCAAAATACCAGCCAGATCTAAATCAGCCGGTGACTATAGCACACTGCAGACTTCATTGTAGGACAGATAAGTATTTACCTGATCTAGAACTTCCTTAACGTGGTGTTTTGGTTTTTAGTGGGGAATAGCAATGTCAGAGAGTTCTTACTTTAAAAAAATGCCCCCACTGTTACGTTCCTGTAAAGACCATGATTAGCAAGGAGCAGTGAACACAGTGCTTGGGGTTTGCTGTGCCACAGCTGGAGCTGCCCGGTGGGAGTGTGAGCGAGGGAAAAGCGCAGTGCCTGAGACTCCAGCTCACACAAGGCCAGACACGATGGCAGTAACTGCGTTTGTCAACTCTGCCTGGGAGGAGCTTCCAGGGGCGCATGGCAGTAGCCAGGGGATGCTGGAGTCCAGTCAGATGGTTTGGGAGGCTTTTGCAAGGCTGCCTGTGAGCACTTCCATCACCTAATTCCACTGCAATCCAGCATGAGCTGAGGTGCCTGTGTGTTACCTGTCAAAGACCTAAACCAATGCAATGTAAAGTTGTGCTCGACGTGATCATACCCAGTCAGTGTCCAGGAAGGGCAGGAGGGGGGCTGCAGGACAGAGCTCCTGCCTTTCAACCTTGGGAATGTAAGTGGAGAAGCAAGGAAAATAGTGTATTATATTATTGGAACAATTGTCAGTCATGGTGGTGAGAAAGGTGCAGTTGGAAATTATGGTTACAAATTAACAGGTTAGTACAGCTCTGAGTGTGCATTTTTGTTGTATTTTTTCTGACTTGAAGCTACAAAGATCTTCTGGAGTAGGAAGGGAGCAGAAGTGCAGAAAGCACAGTGCAGCCAGGGGATTTTCGTCTTCTCGAACAAGAGCGTATTGCTGGCAGAGCAGAGGCTTTTCTGAGGGATTTGATTTGAAGCCAGTCAAATTTCAAGTCAGCAAGGACAATTGTGCTGGTTTTAATGTGTTTTGGAGCAAACTCTGGATTATGTAAGTTTGTTTTCCAGAGAAGTTGGCTGTCTAGAATTAACCCTTTCTTAAGCAACAGGTCTGTTCCGTCTGTGTATCCTGAGAGCCCTGTCCCATCACACCAGTGATGAGAATTTGCTGTCACTGATTTTTTCCCTGCTGGCATTGCTGCACAGCCAGGGCTACTCTTCTGTGTTGTGGCAGATCCCTCCTGACTCAGAATTACCTGTACCTGAGCAAACTGCCCTTGACACGAGAGCTTCTGGCAGGTGTCAAGTGGGCCTCGGGGCTCTCTGCTGAGCTCCCAGTGGTGCTGGGAAACACCTGGTAAATAAGAGGCTTCTTGAATCCGAGGGAAGCTTTTCTGGCTGACCCTTAAAATCAGCAGGCTTTATGAGGAACTGACTGCATTAGATAAAAGTCACTGAAATTCAGGGAAAGCAGGAACAACGTGACTTTTTTATTCCGTTTCCAGAGGAGAGGTCTCTGTTGGAGGATGTGGAGGAGTGGGAGGGTGAATCCTTACTACCACACCAGAGAAACATTCTCAGTGACCACTCTTCTGCTCCAAGTTAGTTAAATAGTTTAATAGCTACTTAAAAAGAAATTAAATTGAAATGATGAAAGTTCAAAATAATGAGCTTCTTAATGTTGTTTCTGTGACAGCCTCGGTGGCGAGAACAAGCTCTGAGGTCAAGTGAGTGAATGTGGAAGGACAACAGGTGCCCTGCTGGCCTCCTGAGAGGCAGAGTAACCTGGTGGAAGGACCGTGGGCAAATGGTAAACAGTGTTATCTGGCAATCTCATCACTTTGATGTAAATGAAATGTCATAATTGATCTGGTCAGCTCTCTGCTGGCAGCTGCCTGACAGAGATGCATTACAATGGTGCACATGATCTCGGGTTCAGTAACCTATCCTTAGCTGTGCTGCTGCCCGGAGACTGAGCCCCAGATTCAGTTGTCTGAAAAATAATGAAGTGGAAGTGGGGGAGGAAGTCAGGACTTGGAAGGGTATTTCCTACCCGACTGTGTTAGCAGTTTTCCCTCATTAAATACATGGAAACCCCAAGTTTCCACAGGGATTGCTGAGGCTGAGTGTAGCTTTCATGCTGTTAATGAGAAACTAGGCTTAATATTTCAAAAATTGGGGTACCCTAAAAAGGTTCAGTTACCCTTGCATTTGCTGGGGGGGAAAGTAGGAAATGTATGTTAATGAGCTGCAGCAATTAGATGTAGTAGATTTTCATTATAATGTGAAAAAGCTGACATCTGGTTTCTAAATATGTAAAAGATATTTGCTAGTGTTGTTTTGCCTGAGCAGTGTTTTTCAGGTGTAGCCAGACTGCTTTGAGCTTATTTGCTTTGGTTTTCCCTTTCATAAGCTCCTGATGTTTTGCCACATCGAGTTCTCCATCTCCTTACAACTCTGTTGCACTGCAGACTTTTCCCAAAGCCTTTAAGTTCTCTATTAAGCTTTGGCTTTTTATAGGTCATATAAAAAGTTATTTTTTCATTTTCCTATGTATTGTAAGCGATCTCCAGTTTTACAATGTTGTTGGAAGCAACGCAACAATCTAATGAGATGATCTGTTAGAGCAGCTGGTGTTAACCTCTGTGATATTTCTTGTGTTGGGTATAAGTCTCTGCTGTCACTTCAGTACATGGTGTAGATTTTAGATTTTGCTTTTTGTTTTCTATTCACTTCATCTCTGAGGATTTTTTCCTTCCTTTGGGTCTGGCCTAGCAAGGAGGAATTGTAACTAGACTGCCATATGATAGATTTTCTGTGTTGAACGTGAGTTTTTCTCTTGTTTTCTCCCATCTCTCTCTCACAACTGGGAGAGTGTGTGTGAGGTGTGAGCCAAAGAGAAATAAACTCTTCTCCCCCTTGAGAATAGAGCATCACTGGTTCGAGGTCACCTGTAGTTCTGTTTCTCCAGCGTTTGTGTTCCTTTTCTCTGCATTCCTGGGATACCTGGTAGCTTGGAGGTGTTTTGAAGGTTTCAGAGGAGTTCATTTCAGTTCAGTGGCAATGCAGTCAAGGCAGTTGCCTGCACACTCCAGATCACACTGCTCATTCCTTGTTACCTGGAAGAAACGAGCAGGAACCCACAGGACCAATTGTCATCAGAAGCTTTGTTCAAGTCACATCCAGACTACGGTGGAGCCTTGTGGGTCACCAGTTTGTTTTGGCAGTGCCAGCAGGGGTGACTGAGCATAACTCTGCTCTCTGCGGAAGTCCTGCAGCATTCCCTGGCATTTGTTGTTCGTACAGCACTCCATGGAACTGGGGTGTTGCAGATGAAACACCCTGTGCCGTGGTATCTGAGTGCAAAATGTCATTGTAGCCCACAGCTCCTCACAAAGAAAAAGTGAGTTCAATAGGCTGTGGCACTTGTCACAACAGCTGTGCTTTTTTGTGATGTCAGGCATTTTAGGATTTTTCCTGGTTTTTGGTAACTATTGCAAGGCTTGGGGCTGGCAATGGAAAGAAATACTTTCTCCAGGCTGCTCAAGCAATATCTGAACACTGGGCACTAAATCAGTGTTCTGAACAACAACTGCCTGCTATTGTAATTCAAAGCAAAAGGAATAAAAGGGGTTTTGCCAGTATTTGAGCATATTATCATCCTGAAAGCAAGACAAACTGTTAAACCTGCCAGAGGCATTTTTCCTGTTTGTGTTTGCCAGCAGTGCAAAAGGGGAGAGAGCAGAGGAGAAAATGAAAAGAATAAAGAAGATTTGACCTTAACTTTGCGACAAATGTTTAAAACTTTTCACTTTGGTCCCAATGAGGTTTCTTTCTCTGTCCTTCATCCCATCTGTAATTTTGCAGTTGCTTATGGATGCACAGTTTGATGTAAGTGGTGTAATAAGTCCAACAGCTGTATCTGACTAGGAGGCAGCTGCAGCTGTATCCTCCCTGTTCCTCAGACAACAAACCCTGGCAAGGAATATTTGCTGCGTATTTTTAGCCAGAATTCTGCGTAGAGCATTATCTCAAACATCTCTCAGGGCACCGTGTGAGCAGTTATTGGGTGGTGAAATCTGTTCCATGTAGCTGGAATGCACAGTGCTTGTGGCTGAATTCAGAGGAGAAAGGGGTGGGATTTTACTAATTTTTGAAGCCCCACTTTTTGCTTTGGACAGCATTTACCACTAGTCCATTGTATGTGAGGAGGATTAAATCAGCAGTTACATGAACAATAACACTAGTTAATAACAATTGGGCACATTTATGCTTTTTGCTCTCAATTATTAAATAACTGAGGAGGCAGTTCAAGGTTTTGGAGAACTCCTGTTTGCCCCCAAGCACACCCGGAGCCCAGCTGTGCTCGCTGGTTGTTCTTGCATTGTTTCCTGGCCATGTGCTGTGCCTGGAATAGCACACTGGTGGTGGCACCTTGAGTTCTGAGTGTGCAGCTGGGGATGACTTTCTGTGGCTAAGTTTCCTTGTTGAAGTACTTGCTGTGAGTTGTCTGACTTTAAATACAACGCTCGGATGACTCTACCACTTTCTTTTTGTTCCCAGGAGGACAACATTCAGCAGGTACTCTTGATTTAGGGAATTATGTTGATTGTTTTTATCTTTTGTCATCAAGCATGTTTGAAGGCTTGAAAGATTAATTGCTTGGAGGCATTTGGCTGAAAACTCTGATTTTTAAAATGCAGTAGTAGAGTTGCAAGGCATTTATTGCCCGTGTCCTAAACCTTCAACACAGAGCTGTGTATTTTACTGTGTTGTATGGGATATCACAGAACTTACACCATTCTATCCCAGCCCCCTGTCTAAAACACCAATGACTTTAAAATACCTTTTTGGTCAGGAGAAGTGACATGGCATGAAAAGCCAAGTTTTCTTCTAAAGTCATAGCTTGGTATTCAAACTCTGCCATGAAGGGTTTCCCCACTGGTTTCTCCTCCCTGCTCTGCAAACACTCAGCAGTGCAAAGGGAGGAGCAGACACAGTCGTGTGACAGTGCCACATCTGGCATGGGACAAACTGCTCTCTCTTGACGCCACAGTTCATCCTCTGTGGCAGGGAACTGACTCCCCTTCTGTGCGGTACTGTAAGGGTACATTGATGAACGTTTCTAAGGCATCCAGCACTGTGGCAGGGGAACCTGCGCAGTGTGAAGTGACTCTTTCTGTTCTCTAGGGGCTGCAATTTGTGTAGTAGATATGCTGGGATTCAGAAGTGAAAAGCAAGTCAGTAACAAATCCTTTAAGATTTATGATTTAATAATTTCATTGCTAATAGTTGGACTAATTCTGCTGTGCCTTTATTATGATTTCTTTTTACTTGGATCATTTTTATAACCTGGGAGAAAGATTTAATTTTAGAAGTTTCAGTTGACAAAGACACGCTGGTGCTAGATACGTATTTCAGATCATTGTCATTGTACTCTATTTTTAAGTTCAAGTGCCAGCCAACAGAAAGAGCACCCTGTGTCCATGCTGGCTGTTCTGCATCCGTGTTACAAAGCTGAATTCTTCCAGGCTTCAGCATGAGGCCTGCCATTTTGCTTTTATATTTTTCCTGCTTAATGAAGGGAAATGTTCTAGCACCTTTTCATTATCACAGAACTAAAACTGGTCATGAAAACAACCCCCCTCCCTCTAGAGGCCTGCACAGGCACTGGCCATTGTTAAGATGCTTGCCTATCAACAGCCACTCGAGAAGGAATTTTAAATGATTTTGTGACGTCAAGGAGGCACAAGAAAACATAGTCTGGTGCCAAATTGCCTCCATCACTGAAAGCACACAGTAAGAAACAGATAACACAGAAATAAATCTTTTGTGCAGGAGCTATCTCATGATACGCTCTAGCGACTCCAGTAAGCGAGCTTGTCGGGTATAGGAATAGCTGAAGAAGATGAACTTTCAGAGCCTCATTTTCTAATTTATGATTAATGAAAAGCCAGCCTAATCTGTCTGACTTCCTGCTGTCTGGACACAATGTCTGCGGGGAGCTTGGACCTCGCAGAGGGAAATGCCCTGACAAAGTTTCAGCCTCCAAAAGTGAACAGTTTAAGTATGGTGGACAAAAAACTGTATCTCTTGAACGAAAAGATGGACAAACTGTTGCATTTCCAAGAAGACCTGACAGGCAAACTGCAGCGAGTTGGCAGAGGCGTTGCTGATGTAGAAAATGGCATTAACAAGCTCGCAGTGTCCCGAGCAGCTGCTGATGCCACAGATGCAGTGCGAAAAGGCCTGAAGGTACCGGACAGCGCTGCCCAGGCTGACGTCCAGAGCATATGCTCAGAAGTGTTGAATTTGATGAAAGCTGCCCAGATAGATGCCTCCAAGCATAAGGAGAGGCTGGCAAAGATAGAGAAAAGGGTTGATACCCTGGATAAAGTTATTACATTTGTGGGAGAAGTATTAAAAAATTCTAAAGTAGTGGATTTCATTCTCAAAGGCATTGTGCCCTGGAAGAAGGGGAGTCTGCTGGAAATCCCTGTTGAGGTTGGTTTAGTTTTACTGTTCTTCGTGTTTCATTTTATGACATAGCAGGGCTTTAGGCTCTCCTGTCAATCTCTTGCATGATGCTTAATTCAAGTTTTCCTTTCTATACTGCCAGTACAGGTTACTGCTGGGATTTGAATTGCAAGGCTCTTGAGGCAGGGAGCAAAGCTCCAAACAGTGCCTGAGGTTCCTGAAGTGTGCTGGGCAGTCCTGTAATGACTGTGAGAAGGAGATTGCTGCTGGAAAGGAAAATTCAGCTTCTACCAGTGCTCAGAGCCCAGCAAGGTCACACGGATTAGTGACTGAATTGAGGGCCCGGTGAAAAGAATGAGTAACATACTAGAAGCTTTTTTTTTTTTTTGAGAGAAGCTTCTATTTCCTTGTTCATTCACGAATTCTGAGCACAGCACCAGTTCCTGAAACCTGTGCTGATTTATGGTCATGCCACTGAGCAGATTTGTGTGTCCTTAGACATCTAAGTTGTCTTTAGCTACATTTTTGTGATGCAACTGTGACTTCGTCAACTCCATTGACATCGTTCACTCCTGAAATCAAGTAGTTCTTGTGTTTGCAAGTTCCCAGACATCAGTTCCTAAGCATTTCTTAATTATTGAGGATGGTGAGGGAGGAACTGGCAAGGCCAATACTTAGTTGATATAGTATTTTGAAATAGATTAACCTTGTTTTTTAAAAGTTACAGGCATCTGGAATTAGTATTGGGAGTTTCCATTTTTCACTATGGCTTCTATCCCACCATAGGGACAAAAGGGAGGAAAACTGCAAGAGCTGGAATATGTTTATTCATTCAAAGAATCTGGTTGCATGTAGAGGTGTGGTTACAGTAAGGAGGATTTAGCTCAAATTAAAATGTTTATTTGTATCTTAGTCCAAATATTTTTCACCAAAGCTGTGAAATGTTTTGATGGGAAGGTACATCTAACCTTTTAGAAGAACAGGGCAGTGCTTGCTGGCAGTGTACCTTTTCAGGCTTTCAGTGCTCTCCTGGTCTCCCTTTTTTAAGTGCCAGAGGCTGAAGTGAGCTGGCTGTTAGGAGACAGAAGAGTTTATAAAGTGCTTCCATTAGTGTTGAGAACAATAAATCATGCATTAGTTATCAGCCTTAAATCTGCATAGAGATGAAGCTCATACTTGCAGTTCAGCTTCAGTTCTGCAGGTTTTTGGAGAAATGGGAAAGTCTGATATGATTTGGGTAAAGCTGTCTTGTTACAGTCACTGCCTGCAGTCTCTGCAAAATGCCTGGAGACAGATACTGTCCTTTGCTTGATTTTTTGGGTAGGCAGGTAGAGACTGAGGGCTGAGATGACCTGCTGGTGACAACCTGTGGACTGGGAGGGGGTGGAGGTCTGTGTGCCAGGCTCTGCCCTGTACCCTGGACGGAGAACCGTCAGGGTGTAGTGGGCGAGCAGTTTTATGGCAAACTCCAGTTTTGCAATATGACCATCACTGTTCTCCTTTTTTGTTACTGGTCATGAACGCTTTTTGAAATTGGAGCATAAGGTCAGTTTTAAGACCTTAAGATAAGTCCGTGCTTTGATCACAGACTGCTGAGTGATATCTGAACTCGGCTGAATTAGTGGGGCTGTGTGTGTACGTGAGCTGGCCGGGAAACGTGGAGCAGAGCGCAGGTGAACGTAGGAACAGATTACCTTGTGCTGAGCCATGGGCTAACTTGGGTCTGGTTTCACAGCCTGTTGTGTGATGGCAGCACAGACATGGCCAGAGAGCTCCACAGCTGCAGGGGCAGCACAGAAAAGGAGCTTTGCTGCCTGCTTGTTCCTGTTTTGCAGCCTTAGCTGTTTGTCAGGGGATGGGCCGGGAGCGGGGAGGCTGCGTTCGCATTTCTGGGTGAAGCTGTTTGTTGACAGCATTCCAGGGATGCCGTGGGAATGCTTATGGAAGAAGTTTTGTGGGGTTGGAGTCAACAAAAGACTATGAATTGAGCTTGCTAGGTTCCAAACCTCTAACTTCTTACTTAAAAACCAGAGAAAAACGCACCGGCATTAAACTGTCACTTACCCAAGGCTTTCTTTGCATGTAGGATTGTGCAAGAATAATGTTCACCCTGGTCATTGTTGCAGGTTTGCTTAGAGCTGTAATAAAAAGGGTAATGATTTTTTCCTACTTTTACGCTTTGGGTGGTTTGGGTTTTTTGGGAAGGGGGAGGTGGGGAGGCTCTGTGCAATCTCGGGGTTGGTGCATGAAATCCTTGACTGCTTTTGCTAACAGGTGAAGGGCTCATGGGCCGCTGTCCTGTAATCAGTTACCTGCAGAAATGCTTCACATGTTGCTTGTTTGCTTGTACAAGTCAGGATAGGAGGCTGCTCATCACTAGTTTTTTTAACTATATGCCAACCACAGGAAATACTATGCCTTTTCCTAATTTTGTGTAATGCTTTTTGCTAAATAGTATTCAGTTCTAATCTGATTTCACATGTATTGCTGTGTGAAGTCTTTAGTGGTCCTATTACAAAATATCTCTCCTCTCAAACTAATTGGGGGGAAAACACTGCTTAAAAATAAAAATCTGCTTCTGTTTTTATTCATTCTAAAGGTGACATGTGAAATGTCAAGTACATACACAAGAGTTGCCATAAAGCTAGAGGCTCTTTTATAGTATCACCTCTATCAAGTCAAATAATGAATTTTTAGATACCTTGAGACAAATATGTTTTGACAAATATATTCAGAAACATTACTTTTCTTTCTGTCACCAGCCAAAATGCCACAGAAATACAGTATCTTTTGTTTTTCTGCTGTCTCGTGTTTCACATGTCATACTTTTTAATCAATCCAAGTAAAGACGACAGGAGGCAGAAACTCCGACAGTGAAAATTTTGAAAAGCAATGAGCTAATGTATTAATGTGTGTCATGTTGTTTTAGAAGGATGCTTGCCTGCAAAGGCAGGGAGAGATTGGAAGAAGGAAGTAAACACAGCAGTGATTAATAATTCAGAAGTTAAGAGGTGTAACTGTCCATTTTACAGTCTGAATGCCTACATAGTTGGAGGAACCGAGTGGGAAATAGGCACTCTTGGCTGTAACTGTCATTCCTGTGTTCCCCTGTCATTTTTAGGCCAAAGATAAGGCTGAGGAGAGTGGTGCAAAACCTAAGCATGTGCTTAGTAACAAAGGAACCCAGACTGAAAGCAAGAAGCCTCTGGAAGGTATGTATCACTCCAGGCATGCTGCAAGCTCTGACTCTAGAATGTGCAGCAGATGAACTGGAAATTAATAGCCTGCTATTTCCCACTACCTGAATTACTCAAATGTAACTGAGTAACTTTGCCCCTCAGTACTGGCAAAGTAGAATTGTTCTCAGTGCCTTCACAAAGTGATTTATCCCCAGGATCAAGCACCACAAAAAGCTAGAAGATAAAGAAATCAAAAGGAGCACCTTTGTTTAGCTGAAGAGGTGTTTTTTTTGAGTTGGGTTTTGGTGAGCTGAATTCAGAGAGCAGAGCTTGTTTGGAGATACTGTGAAGATAGTGGCCATATCACATAGCAAACCTAATAAGTTCTTTTCCATTAATACATCTGAAGCAGCCCTCCCTCTTCCCCCTCTCTGAAAAAGGGACGTGTTGACACTGGGAATATCTTTTTTTGATCAGCGAGTTTCACTGGCGTGTCAGGGCCAGATTGCTATTTAGGGTGCATCTGTCAGGGCATTGCCCTGCTGCATCCATTGTTAATGCCTGTGGAGTTGCAGCAGGGGTGAATGTGATGTTGAGCAGGCCCTGTCATGCTGTTGTCTTCACCAACTGTCAGTGAATCCTTTGCATTATGGGCAATCCCCTTTTTAGCTTCATCGCTTTGGAAGTGACAAAAACAAAGCAAATTGTCACAATTCTGACTCAAAAGCTGCATGGGGTCGTGAGCAAGCCTTGGTTGCTGGTGATCTGGGCATGCTGAATGTTAATAACCTCAGCCATTGTCATGGGAAGGCGATGAAGAACCTTTCAGTCCTTTTGTGGAAACTGCAAGTGGGCGCTGTGTCAAGCCTCAGTGTCCCTTGGAGTCCTGCTGGGTGTGTCTCGTCCCTCTAACAGGATAGACGGTGTACTGGGATCAGGAGGGTCCTGCAGGACCTGCAGTGCCTTAACCACCTGTTATATTTGCCCACAGAGTGATTTCAGATACAATGAGCTTGAGCCTTGCAGGTTTTTCGTTTGCTTTAAGGAATCCAAGTTCCATCTGTGGCACTGCTGGAAAGCCACCAGAAAAGTTAAATATCTGGTTTTAAGCCATGAGCATCAGTAGTATCTCAGGCTTGATGGTGTAAGGATTTTAAACCTTTTGGGGGGTTTTGAGAGGCGTGTTGCTTTATTCCTTCTCTTTTTTGCCATCACTTTTGCCAAGGACAGTTTATTAATGGATTCTTTTATTCAGAGACAAAAAGTGTGAAAAAAGTGGATGAAAACAAGGGAGCATGTGAGAAGGTGAACACTTCTAGTGCTGTAGCCCACAAAACTGATTCCAAACCCCAGCTTAAAGAGAGGACAGCACAGCAGCAAGGGGTAGAAGGTGCTGGCAAAACACAGAGCTCTAAGAGCTGTCCACAGCAAAAGGACGTCGGTGTCAAAGCTCTGAATCAACACAATGGTCTTCCCTTCGTACATCAAGACCCTGCAGGCAACCAAAACGCTCCTGCTAAAGCACAGAACGTGGACAGAGCCCCGCGCCTTGACGAGTGCCACAGGCCACTTGTTCATCAGAAACCTGGGAAGAATGAAAACAAACCTCCAGCAGCGAGTGTGGCATCCCGGGAAGCCGTGCCCTCCACATCGCAGGCGATAGCTGACACGGGGTGTGAAGTGACACATACCAGGTAATGGCCTTGCTGGAGCTTCTGTGTGACCTGAACCCTTCCATGGGTTAGAGGGGAGAAAAGGAAAGCCAGGCCATTAAAGGAGGTGGCTCCTCCATGAGGGGATGGGAGTGGGGACACCTCACAGGGGTAGGGCAGAAGACTCAAGGGGCCCGGTGTAAAGTTCTGTGCAGCCCAGGAGTCAGATGGGAGGGAGGGGTCTGAGGTGTCAGCACACAGAAGTGCTCAAGTAGTTATAAACCACTCCCTCCCTCCCAACTCCTTTGTTTTTATAACCATGGGGGTGAATGGAATTTGGGATATTTACTAGTACATGGCAAAACCAAAGTACTTGTGTTTGTTTTCTTCTGTGTTTTCAGTGTCTTGGTCACCTAAAGATTGTTCATTTATTCATCTCTGCCAGGCTAATATGTTCCTCATATAGGTGTTTCATAGTCTATTTTCCTTTGAATTTTTCATCTAGGATTTTATTTTAATCCCATTTATTTAAGTTTTAAAAAGCCCACATGACAGAAAGCAACAAAACCCCACAACCAAAAAACCCCTACCAAGTAAACCCCAACAAATGGAACTTGTGTGGCAGATTTTAACTGCCAAAGCCTTCTCTGGGTGGGTGGCTGTGAAGTGGTTTGTGGGGGNGGGGGGGGGGTGATAGACACACTCATCCCTACACACCTACATGTGTGGATGACTTTGGGTGGGGAACTTCTCTGTTGTTCATGTGACAAATTTGGTGTCTGAGCCCCAGATTTTGGTTTGGGGATGAGAGAGGCCATCTGGATGAGTAACTGGAAGGCAGAAGCTGGAGTAAACCCCAGGGGCAGCTGCAGCCGTCCTGCCCAGGGCACTCTCGTGGTTTGGGGTGTGAAGTCACACCAGGGTGGTAAACGCCTCTCCAAAATGGATGCAACTTTTAATGAAGTTTGTTAGCCCACACAGAGGCGTCAGAGGAACATTGTGATCCCCAGCTTGGAGAAATGCCCGAGAGTCCCACGGAGTTCAGGCTTGTCTAGATAGCAGAGGAAGTGTTTGCCCAGAGCTGGGTTCAGCTGCTCTCATAGCTCACACCGGAGCAGCTCAGATCCACAGCACAGCACAGGGTGCTGAAGGTGCTGAAAATGAGACATTTCAGACCCTCGTTTTACGAAAGCAGAAATATTTTCTTTTGTAACATTGTCTGTAATGAGATTGCTCCACTGAAAGAGGCAATAACCTTTGTGAAAATGAGGTATGTTCTCTCCCAGATATCAGAAATTGTCTTCATTTGCCATTGTGTAAAATCTACTTTACAACTTCACAAGTTTCAATTCAGCCTCAGTAAATTCAGACTGCTCATGACAGTTGGAGCAGTAACAATTGACTCAAATGTTATCACACGGATGTCTTTGATGGAGTTTAGGAGCACAGAGAATTGGTTCTAACCTGTATTCTTTTTAGGCAACACAAGAGGGAAAAGAATTGTGAGACTTTTCCAGTAGTTAAAATGCCAAGGATGGAGTCAGAAAGTTTACCAAAGTTAGATTTTTAAGAGAAAGCTGTGGAAAGAATGCTATCCCATCAGAAGACACGGGCACAGATGGCTGAGTGTGCAGGTCAGCCAGCTGGAAGAGGATGCAAACCATCAGATTTGTAGAGCCATATGAGCAGCCAGCCATTTAGATAATCAGCCTGTAATTTGTGAAGGCAGTAGCTATCCTCTCTCTGCCCAGATGAGTGGTGTTTTATTAGACCAACTGTAATAATTGCAAAAAATGAGTAAGCTTTTAAATGGGGGAGTAACTCTGCAGGGTGAGACATTTTGTTCAGCAGAAGGGCAGGACATGTAGGGAGACGAGGACACAGGAAAACAATCAGCATGCTTTTTGGTGCTCTCCTCTTGGTGTTTGTGCATCTTTCCTAGCAAGATTGGTACAGTTAGGTTTTATCAATACTGTAGAAATTTATGGGTTTGGAAACTTACAGATTTTTCTTTCCCCAACAAAGTTACAAAACCCAGGCTGACCACCTGCATCAATATCAAATGTCTCCTGTTTGCTCTGCAGGCTGTCCATCAGTGTACATATGACTGACATGAAAGAAAAGGTTGAGGCGGCCAAGGAGGGAAACGTAAGTGACAACAGAGGTAAAAGTCCCAAAGTGAAATCCACACCAGCAGACTTGAAAGGAGTCAAACAGCTGCCTGACAAATTAAAACTTCAACAGAGTCCTAAAAACATCAGCTCCGAGCCAAATTCAAACGTTAAAGGGGACAATAGGCAAAATGAACTGGCACCTCAAACAGGGAAGCAACAGCCATTCCTGAGCAAGCCCAAACCAGGTAAAAAGACTGAAGAGAAATCAGAATTAAAATGCGAGCCCGTAACCTCACAGAGTACCTCTGCAAAGGAGCCAGTGAAAGATGCAGGGGTAAAAGTGAAAATCCATCAAGAAACAGCAAAAGCAGAAAAATCCCCAACAGATACCAAGTCTGAGAGGAGAGAACCTGAGTCTGCATCTGCAGGGGGAAGCGGGCACGGTGCTCGGCAGTGCACAGGAGAGGCACTGGAGAGAACCAAGTCTCTGGCAGCTGGCAGAGCTCTCCCCTCTCAGGGGGAAATCATTGGTAAGTTGCTCACAGTTACTCTTGAAACTCGTACATTGAGGATTTTGTGCTATTCTGCCTGTTGTATAGACAATAAGAGCAGGAGCAGTGCTCAATGCAACACCTGTGTCTTACACTTCAAGAGCGTTTTGCCTTGGGTACCTTTGACTATGTAAATAACATGGATTTTTTTAATAGTAACTTTCCTTTTAAAGTGTGTTTTGGGAAAGAAAACCCAATTTAAAATAAAATAGGGTGCAGTGTATGTGTGATCAGAAGTATGAGAATGTTGAAAAAATCCACTTTCTTTAGATGAAGCATTTGTTCCTTCAGATAGGGCAAACCAGGCACACTTTAGCAGCTCTGGAGATCCAGAGCACAGGAGAGTACTGCAGGAATGTTTCCTGCCGTGGCCTGTTGTGTTTTTGGCCGTGGATCTCTTGGTTCCTGAGGGAACTCTTGGTTGCACTGGCTCAGGGAGCGCTCTCTCCTAGCAGCACATGCGTGTGTATGTTCCAGAATGTACACACAGGGGCGGTGACCTGGCTGCTCTGGTGCTCTGAGCAGTGCCTGCAGATGAGTTGAATACATGTTAAATTGCAGCCTGAGATACCAGGAGATTAATTGTAAAATTGCTTTCAATGGGGAACACCACAAAGGGGTTTAATGAAGCTTTACCCTAGAAAACCTTGGTCATTAAGTGATCATGGTTAACTAATTTAGCTTACCACAAACAGACTCAACTTAATAGTTACAATGCTAATAATTGCAGCTTTAATTTGGAAATTGTCTGCAAAATTCTTGTTGCTAAGAAGAACCTCATGATTTTATCAGTCACTGTCCTCATTCCTCAGTGCTGTGGTTTTTTGCTGGTTTTTCTGTCATGTAACAACTAAAAGATGATCAAGTGTAATTTTTTTCAAACTTGCAGATAATATTTTCTGGTGGCCCTTTCTGTTAATGCATAAACTAAGATGTTGCTCTCCCAAAGCTGTCCAGTGGGTTTGCTCTGTTAAAAAAGCAGAGCAGAGATTCAGGAGGTGGGGTCCTGATCTCAGTTCTGGGACTCTATTCCTCGTCTGTACAAGGGAGTTATCAGTGAAAGCCCCTCCCGTCCCGTGGGGTGAAAGCCGCGGTGTGAGGAGGTGAAACAGGGCAGTGAGGTGTGCAGGGATGTCAGTGACCCGCCTGTGTCCCCCGCAGATGACAGCCCCTCTCCCCCGGCTCCCTTCGAGCACCGCGTCGTGAGCGTCAAGCAGGCCGAGGTGACCGCGTGCTACTCCGTGTGTCGTCACGAGGTGCTGGGGGGGTGAGTGCCGCTGTCCGCGCGCTGGGCTGCTGCTGGGAAATGCAGCTGGCCCCAAGGGGGTGTGTGAGGGACAGACCAGCCCCATGCTGCCACAGGGAGCGCGTTCATCCTGGAGCGCTTCAGGCGATCACAGCCGCTCCGACATCGGGGGTGTCCCTTAGAGGGCTGTTTCTGCCCCAGCCCCATTTTCAGATGCCTGGCTGCCCTCTCGGATGACTGCTTTTTTCATTTGTTATAATAATCCTGGCCTGAGTGTCGTGAGAAAAACTTATACCCTTAAGGCAGACAGATTCAGAGCATTTGATATCAACACAGCCCATTAGGTCAGGCAGCTTCCAAAATCTTTTTTTTCTTCTGTGCTGAGCTGCACATTAAAGAAAACTAAGGAAGAGTTATAATTATTTTGACCTTATGTTTCGTTTTCACTCATAGGAAGTCTGCAGCTGCTTCAGCTTTTGTATTCTTGTATCCTTACTTATGTGACAAGAAGGCTTGATTTACACATTGATCCACGGACAAATATGGCTTAATAAGTATAAGCAATGTGATGCAACAGCAGGGAAGATGGTGTTTAGAAATCATCCCAGGGGGCATTAACGTATCTGCGTGACATGGGGGAGAATTTACAGCACGCCAGACACGCAGCCTGTGCCGTGGCTACAGTTACTGGTCTTATGGTCATTTAAAAAGTTATGAGATCAGGACAGAAATATCCTTGTTAATATACCCACTAACACATCCCTGAAGGACAGCGAGGGGCTCCAGTTACAGGAGGGAGCCAGGCCATCATACCTCAGCAAGAGGGACAGGGCTTAATATTTTAATGTAAGCACTGAACAACTGGCTGGAAAGATAAAACTAATCCTTCATAAGCTGAGAGAAAGAGGAGCTCCATGCTGCTGGCCACCCGACTCCGTTCACTTTGTACTGGGCTATTTTTGCTCATGATAAGAATAGTTGTAGGAGAGGTTTCTGTGCTGAGCTCTGCTGAGCTGTGCTGAGCTGCCTTCCCATCTTTTTCTTGGCATCCACAGGGGCCGTTTTGGGCAGGTCCACAAGTGTACGGAGATATCGACGGGGCTCAACCTGGCAGCCAAAATCATAAAAGTGAAAGGAGCCAAGGAGAAGGTAACCACGCTGCCGGGAGCTCGGACCCTGCCCTCCTCACACACCCCAGCGCCACTGCCCCGAGCGGCCCATGAGGGGCAGCTTGTCCTTGGGTACCACCAAATACTGCAAAATCTTGGGCTTGGTGTGACTCTTCAGCATCTCCTGTATTCGTGATGAAACCTCCAATCCCCATGAGGCCTGTGGTGTAGATGTTGTTGGGCTTTAAAAATAATTCCATTTTGGTGTGTTGAAGTTTAAGGAGCGGATTTTTGCTCATTTTTTGTTTGTTTTTCTTTTTTTCAGGAGGAAGTAAAAAATGAAATTAACATCATGAACCAGTTAAATCACGTGAATCTGATCCAGCTTTATGATGCTTTTGAAGCCAAAAATAATATCACTTTGATCATGGAATAGTAAGTTTAAATGATCTCAGATGTTTGGGTTTTCTGAGGTCACTAAAGGAAATAGGGAATGATAATTCTGAGCTGTGAAGAAGTGAGTGGTTTCCCAGCCTGAGAGAGAGCTGATCTCACTTTCAGAAGGGAAAACCAATATTTTAAAGGTAATTTCTTCAGGTTAAAACCTTGTCAAAGCTCTATGTCTGACTAATCTTCTCTTCTGTACAGAATTAAGTTCAATTGTCAATTTATGTAAAACAGCTTTCAGTTTGAGAAGTTTCATTTAGTAAATTTTGGAGGTTGAAGACTTATTTTCCCATAAGCAAATAAGGAGCACTAAGATACCTTAGTACGCCCTGTAGGTTCTCCAGGTCGCATAGGATCAGCAGGTCATGTGGGTTTGGGTTTCACATGTATCCCCCCAAATATTAGTGACAACTTTTCCATTTTTGAATTTAGATTGATACTTAATTTTAAGAGAAGTAAGCCTCCTGAAGTCATTGAGGCTGCTGATACACTTCACACTGGATGTTTTGTTAGGATCCTCAATTACAGAGCCTAAGTCCCAACTTCAAAATAAATTGGGCTAATGCAAGATTTAAGGGTTTTTAATGCTTTTCTATGTCAAAATTTTAGTCTTGATGGTGGGGAATTATTTGACCGGATCACAGATGAGAACTACCACCTGACTGAGCTGGATGCCATCCTGTTCACCAAACAGATCTGTGAAGGAGTCCACTACTTGCACCAGCATTACATTCTCCACCTAGATCTGAAGGTCGGTTGTTCATGCTCTCTGTGCTTGAGTGGTGCTGGTTCAGGCACCGCAGAGTCTCTAATTACTGAGGGGTAATTCCGCATTTCATGGACTCACGTCATAAAGAAGTAGACTTAATACCTCCAATGAATGCAGCTCTAGAGATTCATTACTCTTTCCCAATGTCTCTTCAGTATTTTGCTTGGAATAATGAAATGATCAGGATTCTGGGCTTTTGCCTTTCTTAAACCAGCAGGTTTTCATTCTCTGTAGCATTAAACAATCCCCTTTTATCATCAATGGAGAAAACCCACCCAAAACCTCCTTGGCTAGAAGTGCCCACAGCCTTCCCCATTTCCCCTACCCCTTTGTTCAAAGCCCTGTTCAGTCATCTTCTGTAGTTTGTAGTTTTTATTGCCTGGAACCAACCTGCAGCAAAATTGCAATTTTGGGTGCATTTGATCTGTTTTTTGTGGCTTTTTATGGAGGGACTTTTATACTATCTTTAGCTAGCTCTCTCTCTCCAACATTTAACACAAAATACCCTCTTCTCTTTTTGTAGCCTGAAAACATACTGTGTGTAAATCACACGGGAAACCAGATTAAAATTATTGACTTTGGATTAGCAAGGAGGTAAGAAAGTTCAGTTGTGAATTTATTTTAAAAAGTAAAACAAAATCATTCTCACAAACCTCTGACATGTTTCTGGTAGTTCTTTGCTGGGGGGTTGTTTTTTTGGTGGCTCTGTAATAATTCTAAGTGAATCAGCTAAGCTTTATGCTTTTGCAGGCATGAGTCTTCTGCTGTGTGCATTAATTATGTAATTAGTTTTTCAAATAACATTTCTCTTGGATAATGCTTTACTACTGTTCTAATTATCTCAAAATTATTCCCCATGCAGAGCTTTAACTCTAGGGACTCCATGAAGGCTCCCAGAGACTTCTTGACTGCAGGGTTTCATGGTGCAGGTTCTAATTGTAGAAATTATCTGCTAAACTCTTTAAATAGCTGAGTTGATTAAAGAAAAAAAATCAAAAACATGTTTGAGCCATTCCATGTGAAACAGGAAACCCTCAGAAACAGAGACTTTTCTCCGTTCTTTTATTTTGGTTGTATGAGTTTAAAGAAAAGCTGTGAGCATGAGTCAATTGCCCTAGAATAAAAAGGAATTATTTCTATTACTATGACAGTAAGAACAATAACATTTCTCTATTTATTTGTTTGAGGTTTCTCTTAAGCTAAAAGCTGGCACATTCATGCATATATATATCTTTATGGGTTTGTATATACGTATCTGTTCAAGGACTTTGTTTCCATAAAGTACTTCTGAAAGAAAAAAATGCACATTGAGATTGGGGGGTTTGTTTGTTTATTAAACCAGGAGGGTAAAGATACAAACTTCTGCTGAAGCAGTTTTGCAGACAAGATGCTCCAGGAGCAAGAGCTTCAGAAGCAGTGCTTAGGGGTTTGCTCTGCCTCAGCACAGATGTTACCCCAGCTGCCGCCAGTGACAACTGTTACTGGTTCAGTTTCGTCACCTCTCCCTGCTAAGCAATAGAACAGAGTCATTTCCCCTGTGTTGGGTCACTGTTACTTGTTCCTGAGCCCAGATCATCCTCTGCAGTCCCACCTCAGTAGTTCTGCTGTGTTCATATCTGCGATAGGGACATTTACCCTGAGCTGTAGCTGGGTACATCCCACTAAACAAATGCTCTCCAAATCTTGGGTAATCAAAGCTGCTTGGTTTGCTTGATGTTTTATGGATTTTGGACCACATCTGCTGGAAAGCATCCTGTGGTGCCTGGCAGAGAGTAGAGCTGCTACCAGTCTTTGGGGGAGCCTTTGCAGGCTTTAGTGTCCTTGCTCTTCCCCCGGCTCTGCTCTGCTGCCACAATCCCAAAAGCCTTGCCCTGCTCTCCCCTCGGTGAGATGAGCTCCCCAGCTCCTCACTCACGGCTCTGTTCCCGGTACAGGTACAAACCCTGTGAGAAGCTGAAGGTGAATTTCGGGACTCCGGAGTTCCTGGCTCCTGAAGTGGTGAACTACGACTTCGTCTCCTTCCCCACGGACATGTGGAGCGTGGGTGTCATCACGTACATGCTGTGAGTGGCCCTGCCAGGGGTCGTGTGCTGGCCCCAGGGCCCTGCAGGGCAGGAATGCACCAGCCTCTGAGCCCAGCTGGCTGAGACTCCTCCCAATTAATTCTGCCAAACCCCCCAGCTCTTGATACAGAGGCACCTCGCTGTGTGTCCGAAGTGCCTAAACAACAAATGATCCTTTTGATAAATATGTAAATGTTCTTCTCCCTTATCTTCTTATTTAGCAAAGTAAAACGGGTCAGGTCTTTTTTCTTACTCAGAAAAGTTGCTCAAAATATGTGAGAATTTTAGTTTTGATTGTGTTTTTGAGGACTTGAATTACTTTTTAAATTTGTAATCTGATCATTTTATGATCTTAGACTTGGTGTGCATCTGCACAGGAGAGTTAATATTATCTGTGTTAGGCCATGGGTCTGAGAAATGACCTGTCACGAATAGAGCTAAAACTTTTCTCTGGTATCTTGATGGCAACCACAGCTTGTCCAAAGTCTCTACCTTCTGATGAGCTTGTTTTGCATCCCAGAATCTTTCACAGACATTTTCTGTGAACTGGGTAAATTTTTGGTTTAAATTTGTATGTTAGCCAAAACCCAACTGAATGAAGTAATAAATGACGGAAGCAATAAATCTGGGCTTAGAGACAAATTGTAAAAAGTAATCTATTGTTCAGAATTCTATTTAATTCAAGCCACATATGGATGTGCGCCTCGATTTGGGAAAGCTCTTGAGTCCCTCTAGCTTTCCTAGCTGGGAAAGCACTGAAGGATGTACCTAAATCCTCACTGAATCCATTCCTTTGGGGGGGATCTATTAATGGTGCTCCCTGACCTGAGCGAGCTGCTCGGGGGTAACACTAAATTACAACACCTTTTTCCCCAAACTGTTGCCTTATCATGGCAGGGACTGAGAAGTGGAACCCTCCATTGCTGAGAGCCTTTTTCCTCCATAAGATGACAACAGTTATAAAGCAGAGGATGTGTAGAAGGAAAAACGCACCTTGCATATGACAACTGCTCTTCTCCCCTCCCCTTCTTTCTTTTTTTAAGGCTGAGTGGCCTGTCCCCGTTCCTGGGAGAGACTGATGCAGAGACAATGAATTATGTCGTCAACTGCAGCTGGGATTTTGATGCAGAAGCATTTGAACAGCTCTCGGAGGAAGCCAAAGACTTCATTTCCAGACTGCTTGTGAAGGAGAAAAGGTACCTCCGTGTCTGATTGTGAGGACAGTAGCACCAATGATATTAAATTGCCACCAGCCAATTGTTTGGATTGCAGCCAACAATGAGAACTTACTGTGTGACATTTTTGTGTGCTGTCTCTGGGCTTGCTGGGCAGTTCCTCAGTGATTCAGGAGCCCCTGTTTTAAAGGGAAGTGTCTGTGTACCCTGGCTGAGGAAAGCTGCTTTTCACAGTACCATCAATACAGGCAGAACACAGGAAATCTGGAAGGATTTGCAGTGTAGGAATCTGTCTCTAAAGCTTTTGCTTCTCTGAGCAAAACCTATTTCTATTGTTAGTTTGGACCCTCACAAGCCTTGACACAAATGGCAAAAATGCCTCTTGAATGCCATGGAGGATAAATGGAAGCTGCAGCAGTGAAAATGTGCATTGTTCTCTTCTGAAGTGGTCTCCAGGCTTTTGGGAGATATTAGGGAGCATTTGGGACTTAACTCTGCGTGTGGCTTCTCATTCCTGGCTCCACTGTGATAAAAAGTGACTGCACATATGAAACAAAGCAGAGAATGAGGATGATATTGGTGTCAGACCACGGCTGGGGGCTTGGCTGGGTAGAGAAATTTTTCTCGTGCTGAGTAGTGATACAAAACTAATCAAATCAGGAAATGGTGCATACGATAAAACAGATTGTGTGTTTGAGGGGTATTCAAAGGAGTGCTTAGAATATTAACAACTTCCAGATCATTACCTAAATCAGACAAATCAGTTCTAGTACTAATTACGTTTTGAACAATAGGTTCCTATGAAAAACAAACAATAAACTGAAATTTAGGATATTGCCATTAGGAGAGATCTAAGGATTTTTTCTCAGACTGTGATGGTGATTTGCTGTGCGACTCTAAACTTTGCTTTGGAGTCTTCAATTTTTCTGTGCGGTGGGATTAGGGTCTCTGAGGGGCACTCTGCCAAGTCTGGTTAGCAGCTGTGAGTGAAAGGAGTATGTAGGGACAGTGTTGTCAGTGAGTTGCAGAGAGCAGTGATTATCTGGCCCCGCTGTTCACAAGGTGAGGGGCAGCCCCTGCTCTCCTGCAGACCAGGGACCTTTGCCCTGCTGGGACAGTGGGTCTGGCCTTGTGCGAGATCTGCAGCCCCTTCCCGACTGTGGAAATCGGGCTGAGCAGGCAGGAGTTGTCTTTTCGTCATCTCAGTGACAGCTCAGACAGAGCTCAGGACTTGGGCATAGGCTTTTGATTGGAAAAAAGGCAAATTAAACTTTTTTCTCAACACCTCTACCTCAAGATTTCCTCTATTACCATCTATTTCTCAAAGTTTTTAGGATGGGTTGTGGCATTTGGGCCCATTATTGGATGTCAGGATATAAAGTATGCTTAGCTTGATCCAAGTTTAGGGTGAACAGACAATTGTGCTTTTTAAACATGAGGCACAGAATGAGCCCGTCCTGTCAGGACAGATAGATAACGCCACAAATGTAAGTTTTCTGTTAGCAAAGTTCTGAATTTGCATCATAAAATGATAAATCACCTCATGAACTTAACCACAGCTCAGCCGAGCCCCTGCAGAGCCCCCAGCAGTCCTTCACCCCTCAGCTGGAGGGTGCAGGGTGCCCTTGGGATCCCATGCACCGGGATGAACAGCACTTGCACTGTTCATTCCTTCGCGGCAGTTTCCTTGTCACCGAGAGAGGAGCACAGGGCACTGAGGAGGTGACCAGCACCTCAGGGTGGCTGGGTTTTCACGGCTGATCCCCTCCCTGCAGCTGCCGCATGAGCGCGACGCAGTGCCTGAAGCACGAGTGGCTCAACAACCTCCCTGCCAAGGCCCAGAAGTCCAAGCTCCGCCTGAAGTCCCAGCTGCTGCTGCAGAGTTACATGGCCCACAGGAAATGGAAGGTAAATACCCCAGTTTGGGCTGGCAAATCTGCTTCCCCAGGGAAAATCAGCACAACACAGGCAGAGCCATTCCCTCCTCTCATGTGGCTCACTGGTGCCCACAGGCTTCTGATTGTAAATATCAGTTGTGAAGTCTATTTTTGTTTGTAAATTAGGTGTTTTGTCCTGCAGAGGGATACTGCTTCTCTTTCTAGCAAGTTTGGTTCCAATTTTCACTCTTTCTGATTGGTGTTTAGAAGTTTTTTGTGTCTTTCTACAAGTTCAGAGGCTTCAGATGCTACTTTATATTAAATGTTCCTTCTCTTCATACTTTTTCCATTGATCTGTTGTCACTATGGAGTAGGGATACAACTTAAAGCAGTTTGTGCCTCCAACTGCAGAATGGAAGTGCGGGAGAGAGGAAAAAAACCTTGGGCTTAAACCCATTGAGAGAACTCTTCAGGATCTTTCTGTTAACCTCAGGCTCCTTCTGAACTAAGTTTTCATGAAGTGATAGTTAATAATTCATGTTCGAGTCTCTATTTGATTGTAGATAATTGATTCTAAAAGGTGAACACAGTGATCTTGTTAGAAAGAAGCCTGTGGAATTGTAAGGCAAACCTCAGTGAGGATCACTCCCTTCTCTTCTGTCGCTGGGGAGTTGCAGCTCCTTGCCAGGGAGTTAAACCAGAGGACTGCACTTTATTCAGTCCTGCACTGCAACTGCCTGGTGGCAAACTTCTACACTTGCGTTTTAAAGATGACACAATCTAAAGACGTATCACTGTACAGTTCACAGTAATGCTGAAGAACCTCACAGTCCCCGCTGCTGTGCAGGAACCACTGCAACCCACACAAGCTGGGGGTCACTAGAGGGAAATGGATTTACCACAGAAAAATCCCCTGTCAGCTGCAGATAAGTTCCTTTGCCTCGGTTGTGCTCACGCTTGGACTGTTCTGTTCTGTTCACAGAAACACTTTTATGTGGTGGCTGCTGCCAACAGGCTGAAGAGATTTCAGAGTATGTCTGTCAAGCTTGCATGAGCTTGTGTGAGACCTCCCCCACTCCTGGAGATGGACACGATGCCGTGGAAGGAGGACTTGGTGTCTCCAATAATTTCTATCCCTGTTTTATAACATAAGGTTTTGGGACTGTCTGCCTCAATTATTTTTTGTGTTAGTGCTATGGTTCCAGAAGTGCCTTAAGGAAAAGGCACAGGATTTCTAAAAGCAGAAGCTACTTTGTTTGTTTTTACAAGTTTTTAGTTGTTCTATATAGTGGAGGAAAAACGTGGCTGTTTCTGGGGCTGACTTCTTGCTGAAGGCTTTGATTCTGCAGAGTATTGTTGGTGTGTCTATAGCAGAAAACCCCTTGCATATTTTTAGTCTCTCACACCAAGCACAGAATCTCTAAAGACTTTCTTCCTGCCTGATGTATGTGTCACCAGCTTTAGAGAACTGCCCCAACAGTGGCACAACTTGTCCCTCAGGTGTTTGTCACTTAAAAGCAAAAGATACCAGATATCCTTTTCTTCTGTATTTCTTTCAAAAAGGTAATTTCCCCCCAACATGAAGATGTCTCAGTGCAACTCCAGCTTGGATGGTTTTGGTTCATTGTTTTGGTTTTTTATTATTCTACTCTCTCCTTTAAAAAGCAGTCACTGCATAGTTAGGAATTATGAGGAATCCTGGTTTGAAGCAACGTAAGTGGGTCCATTGCTGCTGTTTCTTACGGCCAGCTGAACTGATTGAACTTCTGGAAGGAGATGTGTGAAACTGCCATGAATACAAATCACCTAATGACTGTTGGGTCTATGCAAAAAGAGCTCATGTTGTAGAGAAAAGAGATTTCCAGAGATTTTATATGTATTTAAAACTTGTAAGTGCTTCTCATTGTCTCTGACTGCAGCACTTAAGTTGGTAAGTTTTAATTTGTTTCTCCTCTCTGGAAATTTTAATGAAGTCTGAGAAGCTGGTATGGTGTGACATGCAAAACAGGTTTCATTTCTAATAGGTTCAGTGACAGGGAAACAGTGTGTTGCCAGACTCTGCCTTTAGTCCAGTTAGGAGGTTGAAGCCCTTTTTCCCCCCTCACTTTGCTCCTGAACATTAAACCTTTTCCTCACAATATTAACTTATTTTGGATTTTAAACTCTTTTCTTATGTGTAGAGTGGGAGCCACTTACAATCTCTCAGATAAAAGTATAACATTATTTATTAAACCTGTGGGTTCTGCAAAACTCAGTGTGAACTGGATGGCTTCTTAGGAAAAATAGAAACTAAAACTTTGCTTTCCAGCAAAGGCACTTGTAAAGCTCCTTTGAACTTTATGGACTTTCACATCTCTCAAATGTGCAGAAGTGCTGGTTGCTAATGATGAGGTCTGTAAGCCTGGCTTACCCTAGTCTAGCTATCTTTTCCACTCAAGTGCTTCTCACTTTGCATTGTCCTGACTTCTGCAGCATTTCCAGAATTGGGACAGAGAAGAATCTCGGTAATTTATCACCTTCTATGAAGGCCCACTTTTGTTCATGTTTTCCTTCCACAGTGTTTCTGCATGCTGAATGTCATTGTATTCATTGGTCTGTATATTTCTGAATTAATACTAATAAATTTCATCAAAGTGGAACAAGCCTACTCATCAACTTTGGTTTAAGCCCCTCTGCCAAACAAACCTGAAGTATTTCTGGGTAGGTCCAGGGATACAGCCCAGGCAGAAAACATGCAAGCGAAACGGAACAAGGACCTCTTCTCTAAGCTTATGACTGCGAGACACAAAAAAACCTGTTACCCAGTCCACATCCTTTTCCCCTGGATATCTTCCTTCTTAAGGCACAGGCATCTCCTCTATGCTTTTTATTTTGCATTCCAAGTATGTGTGCCAAGAACATGATGTCAGAATACAAAGCTTTTCCTTCCAGTACTTTTATTGCTTCTTGGAGTATTTGGGACCCCTTACAATAGTACGAGTCATTTAATTCCCATATACATGAAAATAAGTAAAATTCTATGTCTAAACAATATTTATTTTAAAAAAATCCCAAAACACTAAAAAAATAAGACTTCATTTCTCTGCTGGCTTTGCAGTTTAACAAGGCACTGTTAGTCCTTTTCCTCTTATTTCACTGACTGCTTCCGGCCAGGGGCCCAAGGGCCTGTAACCAATAATTATTTACACTTAAAGTAGCATTAGAATGTTACCTGCTTCTTGCAGCAAGAGAGTGAAGCTACTCTACCCCTAATGCCACAGCCTGGTGAGCAGTCACACAGGCTTCCTGTAAAATCCAATCAATCCGTGGTGTCATTTATTAAAAATAACATTCTTAAATACTTAAAACCTAAATAAAATCAGCTGTCTGCCAGGCAGCCATCACTCATATGCTACTGGATCTCTTGTTAGAGCAGAGGGAGAGTTAAGAGCAAGCAGCAGTTACGTTACTGGGTGGCATTACAGAGTCAGTACTCCTCGTCTCTTGTGCCTTAGCAGCATTTTCCAGGATTTTCTTTTTCCATTCTTCATAGTCCTGGTTTGTTTCAGTCTTTGGCCGCTTACAGGGCAAGTCCTCCTCCTCTTCAGAGCCTACAGGGAAACAAGGAAGCCCATGAGCGGCCATCGTGGGCAGCATGCTGCTGGGGTAACTGGCAGTGAGCAAACGCACAGACACCAGCAGGGGCTGTCCCTGTGGTATCTAATCCCGTGGTTACTGCTGCCCCACAGGCTGGGACAGTCCCCTCTGCACCTCTGTGTCTGAGCACAACAGCCGTCCTAATTCTACTGGGACTGCTCAGTACGAACTCCTCTGTGCTTCGGCCAGGCGCTCTCTGTGCCTCCCCAAGGGTTTGCGGGCTGCAGAGAGCTGCAGTGAACTGTTGTGGCCCGTCACACAGCTGCAACACTGAGCAGCAAGAAAGCTCAGAACTTCTCCAGGGAGGCGATTTTCACTCACAGCTAAGCACAACTTACCATCTTCCTGCTCACACTGCTCCAGGGCAGTCTGCAAGCTGTCAGGTGTCTCTGCAGCCAGTGGAACATCTTCTAAAAACACAAGTAAGTTGCTTTACTTTTGAATGGTGTTTGGGGCTCCAAGGGTGGCCTGCCTGTGATTCTTTGACAGCAGTGCCACCCTCCACAAGGACTGCTGTCCAGCCAGAGCCATTCCCTGGTCCAGACTGATGCTCAAGCTCTACAAGAGGTGCCAGCACTTCAAGGACTGCATGCACTGACTGGCTGCTTTAATTAGCAGGCTGCAATTAGCAGCAAACTGCTGCTGCATTGGTAACCACAATGATCCACCATATTCATTGCCGAAAGCCACAGTGCTACTCTTCTAGGTAACTCAGGTAGGATTATCAATGATTTCTTTCCCTTCCATTCCCACTATTTTTATAGGTACCCACAACACGCAGGGGGCTGTCCAGGTATACAGATGCACACTCTTCCCTGAATCCACATGGAA
Organism: Pomatostomus ruficeps; assembly: GCA_013400735.1. Taxonomy (NCBI): domain Eukaryota; kingdom Metazoa; phylum Chordata; class Aves; order Passeriformes; family Timaliidae; genus Pomatostomus; species Pomatostomus ruficeps. Next base: position 48,916 of record VYZT01005457.1, on the reverse strand, counting down.
ATTCCCAGCTGCCTTTAGTTACTTTAGTGCTGGGGCAATGTTTGGGTTTTTATAGGGCACATGCCTAGGAGAAAGTAGCAGCTTTTGGGTTAGATTCAGGCAGCGTTTTGCAGAAAACATCAGGGTATGAAGACACAGTGAAGCAGGATAACTTTCAGTGGGAAAGTAAGAATGAAAGCCTGGGAAAGGAAAAAAGAAGAGGAAGCAGCAGAAATACAAGGACATTAGGGCACGTATTGTATTTCAGGCTTTCTCCCCCACAAAAAGGAGCAGAGAGAGCTGCAGGCTCAACAGTGGGCAAGAAATATTCCTGACACCTGCCCAATATATGAGGAGGGGTGGTGCCAGGGAATGGCTGAGGTGTACCAGAACAGCAAGGCTTATGCTTGTTAATCCTGCAGTGGGGGAAAGGAAAGCACAGGAGTGAGTCAGGCTGAGGAAGATGTTTGAGATAATTTATGTGTCAGGTTGCCATGTTAACGGGATGCAGAAACCAAGCAAGAGGGAGGAATCCGAGATGGGTCAGGTCATATGGGAGAAGCAAGGAATAAATTGCAGCAGCAGAGACTGTAAAGAACAGTGAGCATTTGAGAAGAGAGGAAAATATTATTTTTGTCCTTGCCACTTCTTTCCTATTTTTGTCATTGCTAAGCTATTGCAACTTCTCCAGAAGCAAGGACTGTGAGTGGGAACTGGGCTGCAGGAAACATACTGGAATGGATGGGCAGGTTTGGCTGAAAGCGGACAGCTGAAAGGGATCAGAATGAAATCCCCAGTGGCAAAGGATGGGGTACTGTGAGGCCATGGGATGGGGGTGCTGTCTTACAGGGATAAAGCCAAAAACTTACTGCTGAGTTGCTGGCCTATCTTCTCCAGCTGATTGCACAGCCGGTCAAATATTGCTTTTTTCACTCCAGATGTAGCCAGCATTTTAGTTTTGTCCACTTTTAGCTTCAAACACCTACAGGAGAAAGTTTTCTCTGTACAAAGCAACACTCCAGCAAGTATCACTTGGGTGAGGTGATAATTACTGTACCAACACTGGCTGTGAGTATGAGGAAGGCAGGCCTGACTTTTTGTCCTACCTATCAGTGTCTCACTCAGACACAAATCTGCATATAAATGTAGAAGGTCTCCCAGACTCCACTCACCTGCATGCAGTGCACAGGGCAGCTGTTATGAAGAGGGGCTTTGAGAAATCCAGGTCCGCTCGCTGTGCTTCAGAGAGGCTGCGCTCGTACCTAAGGAACAGCAGGTGGTAAGTGCCCAGGGCATTCCCCTCACACCGAGCTGCTGAAATCCATCTGTCCTGGGCCACTCTGCAGCTGAACAGGTCTGCTGGACCACCTGGGCCTTTGCAACCCAGTCATGCAAAAAAAGCTGCTACTGGCTGAAAAGAGCAAGAGACAGGAGGGAAAAGAAAGGGGTAGGGATGACCTCCTCTTCTGGAATTAGAGGCATTTTAAACTGGGGATCTGGATCAAGGCATGTCAGTAAAATCTACTTCTTGTGCTCCTGATCCACACAGCACTTTTGGCTCTTCCTAACATCTAAAATTTTCAATGAGATGCTTTGCATAAACCCATCCTACAGTAGATGGTAGCATTACAGTTTCTTTGATTCCTGTAATATGTGTATTACAGAAGGCTTAAATATGGAAAATGACACAGTGGATGTGCAGCACTGAAGAATGTCATTTTTCATTGTCCACCTGTCCCCAGGCTATTTTTTTCCAGTTTGTATTAAGCACCACCAAGCAAGCACAGCCTCTGTGCACTGACCTAACAGCATTTACACACGTGCTATGCTATCAGGGTGGCACTGCACAACAGAGCGCTTCAGGGACTGCTCTGGTTAAAGCAGATGATACACAATGGAAAATTTCAGTTAACTCTGCTGAATCTCCACTGAACTGTTCTACCTATTGGTTTTACAGATAAAGTGATGTGCATTTTAAGAGATCAGTGTCCCCAAAAGGAGGATTTATTCCTACCGAGCATTACTTCTGAAGTGTGCCATGATCAGCAGTTAAATGGATGACAGCGTGACCTATGGGCAAATACAGGGATTAAGAGTCCTGTATTTTTACACCATTCCCAGCTGAAGAATTCAGAGCTGGACAATGACTTGCTGAGATTCACAGACAAAGTCTTTCTCACAGGTATTCTAAAGAGTGGCCCAGCTCATGGCTGGATTATCAGTGCTAAGACCTCATTGCTCCAATCAGCAGGAGATATCCGGCCCTTCCAAACATCAAGCTCTTTACACATCTAAAGAACAAAGAACCTTACTTGTGGCTCCCAGTGTGCTCCCAAGAGCTTCCTCACCTCTGCAGGATTTCTGAAGCCATGTTCACTGCCTCTGAGCAGCAAAACTGCACAGCCAAGTCTCGCATCCCCAGCCTTTGGTTCACCTCCAGCAAACACTCCAAAGACTTCATGGAGCTCTGGTAGGTGGTCTTGTTCAAACCAGAGAGTTTAACACAATAGCTCTGCCAAGAAGACAAAGACCAACCCCAAGAATTAGCAAGACTCCCTCCTCACATCTTAATCAGGCAACCAACACAACACCATGAAGTTCGGTTGCTACATTAAACAAATTTGTGCAATGAACAATGTATGTTTTGGCTGCACACAGAAAGATTAACCACCTAGGAATGCCACATCTCTTAATGCAGTGATATTTTTAGACTGTTTCACTGAAAGGGAGGTTTGACATTCCCATATATGACATGGCCCCTTCATCACAAGGTAGTTAGTGACAAAAATTACCAAAATCTGGGCAAGTTAAAGACATGAGCAACACCTTAATGGGGTCATGTCCAATTAAATTCTCCTCTGCTGTAAATGGACAACCATGAACATGTCATACCGGGCATTATTTTAGCAGCTCAGTGCCACTGACCTGGCAGATTTGCAAACGGAGGTTTGCAGGTACCCCTACAATGATTCCTTGGAGCAACCGCTTCCCTCCCACAGTAAAAGGACAGATCTTAAATTTAGCATCCTTGCTGGTAATTTATTTGTTGCTACAAGAGTTGGAATTAAGCTGAAATTATACCAAAGCAAGCTCAATTTGTGACGGGACCATGATACTGATCTCAATTTGTCCTGTTTCAAACTCCAAACAGTGAAAGGTCTAACACAGCAAGCTGTGGGATCTAGGGAAAAGTTAGTTATTATATCCCATTCCTGCTCCCAACACACACTGCAGAACAATGGTTTTGCGGAGTCAGGCAGAATGCACCAGCCAGCCAAGTCACACGCTCGATCTTACTTTGTCAACGGGCTGTTTCATGAAACTCGCCGCCAGGTCCAGGCACATCACAGCACTGCTCGTCGCCGTCATTTGAGCCATTAACCCCGTGCATTTCACCTGGGACAGCCGCAGATACTCCTCAGCTTTTCTGCAAAACACCCAGAACACAAAGCCCTCGTCAAAACCACGGCTACAAGACAGTCAGAGTGTCCGACAGGACTCGGCCCAAGGTTCCGCAGTCCGGCAGCAGCACGGCCTTAGAGCCCGGTGCCGAGGGGGCAACGCCGCCCTGCACCTGATAATGTGCAGCAGCAGCAGCTTCGCACTGCAGCGCTCGCGGTGGCTGTTCCACGGAGCCGCGTGCCTGCGGTTCTGGGACTTCCACCACATCCCGACCCCAGGCGGGCGCGGCTGTCCCGGGGTGCGGCGGTGCCGGGCACAGCGCAGGGGAACACGGACCGGGGCGGGCCCGCCGGCCGGACCCGCTGACGCGGGCGGGAACAGCCCCGAGGGGCTGCGGGCACGGGAGCGCGGAGTGTCCCTCGGAGTGTCCCGGGGGCCGGCGGTACCGGCGGTACCTGAGCACAGCGGGCTCGGCCAGGCCCAGCCGCGCCGCCATGGCCCGCACGGCCCCGCGCTCCATCGCCCGCC
>VYZT01005457.1:0-44916 GCA_013400735.1 Pomatostomus ruficeps | reverse complement strand
CCGGGTGCGGGGCTGCGGCGGGCGCGGAGGCCGCACGGTCCGGGCCGGGCGGGGCTGAGGTGCGGGCCGGGCCCGCTGTGTCGGCGGTAACGCTGCCCGCGGCCTGGGCCGGGTCACCGCCTCGCTGGGCTCAGCCCATTTGCTCGTAGGAGCGCGGGGGAAGGCGGTGTTTTTACTGTGGAAACGCGGCCCTACCAGAAGTCAGTTTGGGTCTATTCTGCCGTGCTGCCCCTGTGCTAAACCCGGGCCGGTGTCATTGCTGGTGCTGTGCACGTGTGCTGTGGCTGTCCGCCTTGCAGCCTGCGCTCCTGATCCTCCAAGGCTGCTGTCGCAGGCTTCCCGAGTAAACTTCCTTTCTTTTCCGGCGGTTTTGCGTTGCTGGGCGCAGCTCATTAGCGCTCTTTGCCGCAAATGTTGGTGTTCGCTAGGGAGGCAGCGAGGTGAGGGTCAGCCTCTTCCCCCAGGCAGTTGGCAATAGGGCAAGAGGGCATAGTCTTAAGATGTGCCGGGGGAGGCTCAGGTTGGACATTTGGAAGAATTTATTCCCAAAACGGGGGATGAGACGTTGGAATGGACTGCCCAGGGAGGTGGCGGAGTCGCAGTGCCTGGAGGTGTCTGAGGGAAGGCTGGGCACTGGACAGGGCACTGAATGCCGTGGTCTGGTTGACAGGGTGGTGTTTGGCCATAGGTTGGACTCGATCTCAGATGTCCTTTCCAACCTCATTCATTCTGTGAAACCTGAAATTTCCACGTGGAAATAATGCGTAGTGAGAAATTATTTCAATCCTCAATGAAAATAAGGGGACAATCAAGTTTCCTAGTAAAACACAAATACCTTTAATGTGCCTTCAGTGGTATGTAATATTCAATAACATTTTAAGCAGCACTTGCTGTAACCTCCATAATGTGTAATTAGCCTAGGTGTGGAGTGTAAACAGTACTAACAGCATATGGATAGTGAGGCAGAACATAACTGAATACTTTGTGAAGGAGATATTCCACAGTTCTTAGGCTTTTGGAACAGACTTCCTTTCTAAAGTTATATGTATGTTGATATCTGTGTCTTCGAGGGGGGGCAAAACCTGTAGTGTTGGTTGAAAGACTGGTAAATGCTGAATTGGGTGATGAGAAATGCTAAATCTATGCAGCCACCAGTCTCTGTTCCTCACACAAATATTTTGTGATAGTCATTAATTCAGAAATGAAACTATTTTCTCTGCCTGTCATTTCCATGGGAACTGGCCAGAGACTTGTCTGGTCTCGTGGTTTCTTTTGAAAAATAACTGTTGTCAGGCAATTCAGAAAAAATAAAGTTACAGATGTTGAACATGGGATAATCACAGGTGTTACACATGGGATAATTCCCTCTACCAAATTAGGCTCCCCTGTGATTTCCTGTGGCTGAGCTTGGTTTAAACCTTGAAGCTGAATGCTTAAGTACCTTTAACATGACTTGTTTTAAGAGGGCTCTGGCTGGTTTTGATCATACCCTGAATTAAAAGTCCATCTCTTTAATACTTAATAGTGTCTTGTGGCTTCCTGGGGCGGTAAGCACCAGTTTCAGCACGTGAAAAAGGCTTTCATCTCTCTGGTTTATCTCTGAGCTCCTATACTGTGAGACGTAATAGGCGTTCTGGAGCCCACAGTGTTGCAGAGTAATGCTTCCCGTATGGTATCAGATGCTTATACCTTTTTTGGGGGTAATTCCCTCAGTCTGTTACCCACAGTGCACTGTGTGCACCCAGGCTTTGGCTGTAGGCTGGCAGTGCCCTGATCTGCTGCTGCAGCTCAGCCGTCCTCCCTCTGGGATAGCAGTAATTTGAAATGTCTCCTCATGGTGTGTTGACAGGTAGTCTTAATAACATCCAGCTGGGAGGAGGCAGGAGAACCTCCTTGGGTAAATGTCACTTGTTGTGGTCTTCAGTGCAGGCGTGTGAGCAAACAGAAGGAAGTGCCATGTAGAACAGGCTGTAAGCACATCAGTTAACTGAAGAAAAGGCCTTCTGGAGATTAGGTGAAAATGTGCTTTAGAATGGAGTGGAAGCAAAACCTTTTACTCATTATTTATACTCTGCATGCAGCTGAAGACACCTGTGTGTCAGAACGTGAGCTTTTAGGCTTGACAAGCTCCCCTGAACTCTGCTCTCTTTCAGTTCTGTGTCATTCTTGAGTACTGCAAGGTACTGGATTTTTAAGTGAAATAAGTCAGCACATTGGTTATTATTTTGGGCAATCTCTAGAGTGCAGCTCAGTGTCAAATAAGGAACTAAAAATTAATCTCGTGGAACTGAGTGTTTGAAAATGAGTAAATCTTACACAATAGGTGCAATGTTTGGTTTGTATGTTCAGAAGTAATTGCTGTTATGAGGATAGGCATGATCCAGAATACTGTCTGCTGCTGCAGTAATACACTTCTCTAATTGTTATCTGCAGGATAACTTGTATTAACTACTCTGATCATCTGGTTTCAAGCTGTTTTGGGTTTAAAAAATTATTTTCCAAGGCAACTTACAGTTTAGTAGCTTACAGTTTACTTAAAAAAAAAAAGCCAAAGAAACAAAGCCTGAATGGAACAAAAAAAAGCACACCAAAAACCCACACCAAAAGCCAGCTTTCCTCACCCCCCCATCCAAATTCATGTGCTGTGAGTTTTGACTTCCATAACTTGCATGTGGTAACTTTTGCTAGCCCTGTCTTCAAAGGTAGCAAAAGGCTTTTGTCTGGCGCAGAAACTGCTGGTGCAGCTGGGAGAGGCAGCTCTCTGTCCCTTCTCCACTGCTCCCTTGCTTCCTCGTTGCTTCAGAGGAAAAAGGAGTAAAGTAGAAAACTCTTCACATCAAGTGTCTTGTTTTTCTTCAACATTTGTGGTGTATCTGGTGTGGGTAGCTCAGATATTTCTAAATTCTAAATGGCTGTGTAATAGCTGTAAACTGCTTCCCTTGAGTTCAGGCAGGGGTTTGCACCTTACTGTGCATGTTGGTGACAAGGCAGGATATTCTGTGCCTCAGTTACAGAGTACTGCTTTTGCCCAGGGTCAAAAGATAATTTTTTGTAGGTGGGCCTAGGATTCCACAGTTGCTTTTAGGATAAAATGACACTTGAAAACACCATATTATGTTACTAGGTTGGTAGTTAAAGTGGAAGATACAGAACATAAACAGCTTTATGCAATATGGGATCTGACAGAGCTGTGTTCTGATTCAGTGTGTGCCCTGCTGGATGCCACTGGTAGGCTTTTTGCTATGTGTTCTCTTTCCTTCACTTACCTTTTGTCACCACATCCTCAGATTTCAGGCGTGTGTTAGCAGGATATGTGTGTCTTGATGTGATCTTGTGTATCACTTGATAATAACCAGGTTATGTTTGGGAACCCCTGCAGTTCTAAAGCTGAGAGTAGCTTGCCTGCTGAAGTTGGAAGAAATGGGTAAGCTGATAAATATTCAGACTCTGAAAAGTAAAGAAGAATTGGAACTTGTTCAGTAGTGCTGCTGTTAAAATGTTTTCTATTCCTCCACAAGTAAAGCTGCTACAAGCAGCCCCTCAAGTAACACAACTGCTCCTGTTGTATGCTTTTGACAGCAGGGTATTTTGCTGCCCATGCTACTTGAAAATGCTACAGTTGTCTTTTCTTCAGACATGAAGTGTAGTGCCCTTGTAAAGACGTCTTTGTTTAGACTGATCACCTTCTCAGCCTTCAAATCAGCACAAATACAAATTGAATTTTCCTCTTCTTAATTCTCCATGTTTTGAACAGATACTGAAGAAATAAGTCAATATCTTGTGGTAACACAAAAATGCTTCCGTTGATGAATTCAGTACTTAGTCTCAGTGTTTAATAGAGCGTGGGACCTGGCTGTTCAAATTTAGAGCAGAAATGGAAGTGTTCTCTGCCTTGTGTTAATGCAGACCGAGTTTGATGTAAAGCTGAATGAAACTCCAGTTTTTCCCGAACTGCTGCTAAAAGACAATGGTTAAAGTTCTGTAAGGAGGTACAGATGTATCTGCTGAGCTCATAGCTGGTACCACGAAAAGCACAGTCCCAAACTTGTAGCCATTATGCTCTAACCAGCATGTGTGCACACCAAAAGTGAGGAAACCAATGCACATGAACTCAGCCAAATACTTCTTGGGGTTGTAGCAAATAAATGTATGTTTCAGTAAATGCTTTGACTCGGTGTTGCTGTTAGAAGGCCTTCTGTTCACAGCCCTGCTTGCAGTGTTTTATGTGGCTGTAGGCTGAACCAGGCGAACCTGTTCATCAGCTGGGCTTGTTTCACAGCGTATTGGTGGTTTACAGGCTGAACTGCTCTCCCAGCACTCTCTGGCCCCATGGACAGCTGCGGATGGAAGAGCAGGGCTGGTAGCTGTGTAAACTTAGTGCCCATCAGGAGAAGGGAGCTTAGGAGGTTGGGGTTCGTGTTAGCATTGCTGCATTGTTCCGAGCTGTGCTTTAACAGAGGTTTGAAGTGGTCAGAGCATATGGCATTTCAGCTCAGTAGTGATTTATTTTCTCTAAAGCACTGGTGTGGGTTCAGGGGATCGTAGCATGTAACCAATGTTCTGGCATAGACATAATGCAGCAAGTCTGTTGTGTGATGTTCTGATATTGATTACTGCACACTAGTCCCAGCACTGTCATTTTATGTTCCTTAAAAGTCTGATCTGCCATTGAATAATTAAAGCTTAGCAATTACAGCAAACTTCAGCTGGCAGAACATACTTGTTTCACAGTTTGAGGTTGTCTAAGGATTTGTAGCTATTGAATTGGCCAGAAAATGGGATCATGTAGCCATGGTTGCTGCTTTTTCCTTATGCTTAAATCATTTTTGGAAGACCTGCACATTGATTAATTATGTGTAGAGAGAGCTTTGTAAGAGGTGCAGTTACTCTAATTAGCAGAGATGGCTTTTTCTGTTGACTAACTACACTTAATTAGTTATTGTGCATAGTTGGAATATTACTGAGGCACATGGAGTCACAGAAGTGTTGGTTGGAAGGAATCTTTACCTCATGTAACCTCCTTGAAGCAGGTTTGTCACCAGTGTTGGATCACTCAGCCTTGGTTTTGTCCAGCTGGGACAAAGAGCAGAGTTTCAGTGCCTATAAGGGCCTGCTCAAGGCAAGAACAATATTGCAGGGCACTCTCTGTTTTCTGTATGTGGAAAAGGATAGTGGGGAGATTTCAACTGCAGAACAAGAACCCAGTTAAATATGGGAAGTAACAGGGATGTGAAATGCTCTGTAACCATTAAATTTGTGTTAAACTAAAACTTCTCTGTTTTAATGAAGGCCTCAATTTTAATCTCAGTCCTCAACAGATACTTCTGGGGACTCCACACATGGGGCATGTGGGAGTTGGTACTGAAAACAGAGTTTTTAAAAACATTAGGGTGATGTAATTCATGGCCTTCCAGCTTGTTTCTGAAATGCAGTTAAAAAGAGGAGATCAGGGACCTTCTGAGCACAGTGGATGAAGGGAACAAGTATAAATAGCTGAGAATTTACTGAAGCTGAAGACTCAGCGAACCTGCTGTGCAAATCACTGTGTGCTTGGTATTTGTCAAGACTAAAGAAGATGTAGCTGAGGTACTACATCAGTGCTTTTATCTCCCACGGTATTTCAGAGGGGCCATCTGAAAACAAACTGCAAGACTGAGAGAAGTAGAGATGCTCTGGTGAGGTTTTGAAGGCTGATCCTGAACAAGAGCTGGATGGCAGTGTTTCCTTGTAAAGTTTCAGGAGGAAGGCTGGGTGCAGGTGGGGACAGCGGCAGGGGTTCTGATCTATGCAAGTTTGGACATCTTAGCAAATAAAGATGTTGTAGAAACCAATCTCATTATTCTGGTGGAGGGAAGGGAGCAACTGCAGTAGGAGAAGGCTTGTTCTAGCTGGGTTGAGGGGAAATCTAAGGATGTAAGCAATGGATTTATTTAATGTTTTAAGAAGATGCGGTTTGGACCTTGGGAAGTCAAAAGATGGTGAAAGTTTCAGTTGAAGGTGTAGAATGTGCCTCTCTGAGGGGAAGCAAGAGAGTCACTCTGACAGTGTGACTGGGGCAAGGAGACATGACGAGTTGTTTCTCTTCAGCTTTCTGTTCCTGTCTGCAAGTAGCTTCTACCTTCTGGAATGCACTAACTGTACTTTATCCTTTGCTTATCTGAAACTTGTCCTCAGGGAATGGCGTGGCTCAGATAGCAGTTGAGAACTTGTGACTTGTGAGCACAGAAAGCATCTGTGCAGTTGCACTGTGTGGTCTGGGCATTGCTTTGAAGCTCTGTGGCTAGAAGTAATGATGGTGCTTCCTTGCAGCATAGTTGTGTCTCTGCATTCTTTTGGAGCTTTTCTTCCCAGATATCTGCACTGGATTCTTGACCTCTAAATGTGGGAAAGGAGAAGTTGACTCTGCTCTGCCCCCATGGCTTGGCTCTCCAGGAAGCAGTGGTGCTCACAGGCTACCTGTACCCTCCCCTCAGGTTTCTGCGGAGCACTTGAGCTTCCTCTCTTATGTGTCACACAACTATTTCTGACAACTCTGCAGTGGTCACACTGCAGTGTCACTTGCAGTGCGTTCTAAAGTGTGGGAATCCAGTTTTAGTCAAGTCATGAACAGCTTCATCAAAATAATCAAATTCTGGTTTGTTTGTTTTCTTTTTTCCTCCAGCCAACAACACAGCAATCTCCTCAGGATGAACAGGAAAAACTCCTGGATGAAGCCATTCAGGCTGTGAAGGTGCAGTCGTTCCAGATGAAGAGATGCTTGGTAAGAATGTGACTTTAAAATACAGTGAAGCTGCTGGTCTGCTAGGAATAAAACAGCAAATCGATACCAATCTCTAGTGCTGTGAAGAAAATTAACCCTTTGTGCATCTTTGTGCCGGGGGCTTTGCCAATAAATGCGGCAGCTGCTCATTGAGAGTGAGCCTTGGGTATTCTTTGAATGTGTCTCCCCGATTTTGCTCCAGTATTTGACCAGATAAGTTAAAGATGTACCCTTATAATTTATGTGCTTGCATTTAAATAGACCTAATCTGAACTTTATTATGAAATCTCTGTTTATGTCCAGCATTCTGTTGTTTTTTTTCATGTAGCCTTTTCTTGGTGTGACTGTCAGACTGAGAGGCTGCTGATGAATTACCTGCTGCATAGGATCAATTTTGTAGTGATTAACTGTAGATGGACGTGTGAATTCTTCTGTGACTGGAAAACACCACTGGCTAGTGTTGTGCTAAGATTTTTATCTTGGAATTGTAGCCAATTCAGGCAGATTATGTAATCACACATCTTTCTTGGGTTTGAGAAGCCTCTATTTTTATTTGGAGAAACTACTTAAAGTTGCAATGAAAACTTAAATATTCCCATATGTTTTCATGTGGTTAGCCAAGCTAACTTTGTTTGCAGCCAATTTACAGTAGCAAGAAATGTAACACCTCTTCCAGTTTTGTACTCAGTGGAATGCTTTGGAAATATTTAAGTAACTGCAGCTGAGCCTTTCACTGTTCTCTGTGATTAGGTGACAGTATAAATACACAAAGTGGATCACACTAGCAATTCTTTTTGTTCTCCCTCAAAACTACTGCTGCTGCTTGGGATGGGTTGCTCAAGTCTGTAGAGGTGGTAGATGCGAGGTCTGTGGTTGTATCGTGTGATGCCAGGTGATTAAATGCATCAGAAGTGTAAGTTCGATGCAGGCGAGTTCAGTGAGGTGCTCTTTGTGGGTGAGAAGTAGGGGAGGGTGTGGATTGTCTGTCTCCTAGGGGTTTCTAGGAGATCTGAGCAAAACAACAGACCAGATTTGGAGGAGGGGAACCTGTTTTGATTGCTGGTTAGAATCTGAGTGTTGGGTGCAGATTGCTGCATAAGCAGAATGATTTTGGATTTTTCTACCATTAGTATTACAGCAGCTCTGTCTTCAGATGCATCTTGCTACCACCTTCAGGTAAAATGTTCACTTAGCTAGCATGGACAGGGTAGTATAAACTAGATACTGAATCACTTGATTTTTTTTTAAGATAAAAAATCCTGCAGTTGCCTGGTGTCATTTCTAACAGCCATTCTCTTTCTTCCTCTGCAGGACAAGAACAAGCTCATGGATGCTCTGAAACATGCTTCCAACATGCTTGGGGAGCTGCGCACTTCCATGTTATCTCCAAAGAGCTATTATGAGCTCTGTATCCTTTCAAGAGGAAACTAATAGCTGAAATGTTGAATTTGGAATGGGATGTTCATCTGCTTTTTTTGGTACAATGGTATCTTGTGTCAGGTATTTATTGGCACTTTTCTCCTCAGTATTCAATTATGTGTATATATTGTAGGAGAATATACATTTTGCTCACTGTATGAGTTCATTTTTTCTCTTTGATATAAAGCAGGTCTTTATTGTCTTTCATATCTTCTTCTGAGAGGTTTCAGAAGTCTAGTTCTTAAAAAAAAAAAATCAGCTCTGTAAAACAACTCTTTTATTCCCAGTTTTATTCCCTTTTCGAATATGCTAAAAATTGATTAAAGGTTTAGGGTTAATTTTGCACATTTATCCCAATAGTGATTCCTGGTTCAGAAGCACTGCCTACTTGGGCATGTTTGTATTTGGCACAAGATCTTTCTTCGTGGGTGTGAATGAGCAAATTACAGTGAAATATGTTGTAGACATTCTAATTGAAAATCCTTAACTATGAGGAAAAGACATGGCAATTTCTGATGAGCTACACTACTTGGAAGTCTACCTGACAGATGAATTTGCCAAAGGCAGGAAAGTGGCAGACCTTTATGAGCTAGTACAGTATGCTGGAAATATCATTCCAAGACTGTAAGTGTGTCTGTGGTGGTGACTGGCTTTGCTTTTTCTTTTTTAAACTGGTGTTTTTGTCCATTGAGTTGTCATACTCTGGGTTCAGACAATGATTGACTTCTCAATCAGTTTACAATGGTCAATAGTATTGCTGCCTATCTTGGGAGTGGATTGCTGTGAGCCTTCTGAGATTAGGCCAAGAGTGCAGCTGCAGAAGGTCAGTTCTTCCTGTCAGGGTGTTAATTCTGCACATGAGCAAGATGAAAGCACTTTAATCTTGGAATGAAGTTGGCTTTTGGGTAAAGAGCTGGTCAGTGGAAGATTAACCAAGTATCACACTCTGATCAGGGAGATTGACTGTGCATTTCTTAACTGTTTCTCTTACCTGAGGGTCTGGATCTTAGCTTCTCCCACACAGTAGTTGCTTCATTACCTTCTGCCTTTTTAGAGAATAAGAAGTGTGGGAAGGAAGCTGAAAGTTTGACTTCACTCTTAGAATCTTTGTGTTTCTGAATATTTCTTTTGGCTAAGTGGTAGCATGCCAGAAATTATACTGAAGGCCTGTAAGGCTTATCTTTAAATATGTGACTGTTGGACTGCAGTACATCTTTGAGATAGTCAGTCCTGGGATTTGGGAATTTCTGGAGTTTGGTTGATGGCTACACAGTGTGTTTACCCCTGTGTGTAACCACCAGAGTTGTCTTCCTGCCTGCTTATAGACTCTGGTTCTCCCTGATGAAACTCGTGGTGTTTTCATGGAGGTCCTGGGCATGAGACAGAGCAGCATGCAGGGAGGGCTGAGGCCTCTAAACCAAATACCTGTAGGTTCTGAGCACTGCAGTTTTTTTCTTCTAAGCTGAAGAGGAGTCCAAATATACTGGAGCACCAGTCCTTTGTACCTTGCGTAGTCTTGCTGCCTGTTGCCTGATACGGAGGTGCTGAAGGAATGAGAACAGGCTGGGGGTTCTCAAAGCATGTATTTCCTCTCCTAGACTACAGTGTGAATGAGATTTAACTACTTCCCCACCACAGGTTACCTATCTATGTGTGCCAGAGCTGTTTTCCAGCTCAGTGGGATGCTGGAGGTATAAATGAGCAAGTCTGAGAGCACTCAGAACTTTGTGATACCTTCAGTGTATCAAGCATTGTCATGAGGTCTAGCAGCTGTTCAGACTTACTGTGGTCATACCAGAGGAGAATAGGAGTTGAAAGCTGACTAAATATCCAAAATTATGGTACCTGTATGATAACTTTATGGCTTTTGTTTGGCGTTCTGGTAATCCTGCCAGAAGGGAAGAGAAGAACTGTTGCCTTTAAGTGTGACATTGTTACTTTATGATTTATTGTTTGACTCTGTGCCTTTTGCAGGTATCTGCTGATAACAGTAGGTGTTGTCTATGTCAAGTCATTTCCACAGTCCAGGAAAGATATTTTGAAAGACCTGGTGGAGATGTGCCGTGGAGTGCAGCATCCTCTTAGAGGCCTCTTTCTTAGAAACTATCTCCTGCAGTGCACCAGGAATATCTTACCAGATGAAGGCGAGCAAGCAGAGTAAGATGGATGGGCTATAACTTGATAAAATTACTGTTAATAGATCATATTTAAATTTTCTGTGTGACTTCTTCAGCTTTGGGAGAAGTAGACATGCTAGAACTCCATAGACTTGACAGGTGTTTTGTCCATTAAGAATTCCCTTCCAGCACTAAGGCTCCTCACAAGTGAGGATATGAACATTTCTTATGAACCCAGAAATCCCACCCCACACTTCCCCACCCTCTAACCTCCTTAAAACTTGTGTGTTCACCAGTGGCTGGAAGGATGAATACCTCTGACAAGCTTTTCTGTTCTTAACCCCTTATCAATTGCAGTGAAGAAACCACTGGAGACATCAGTGACTCAATGGATTTTGTGCTGCTGAACTTTGCTGAGATGAACAAACTCTGGGTGCGAATGCAACACCAGGGCCACAGTCGGGACAGAGAGAAGAGGGAACGTGAGAGGCAGGAGCTGAGGATCCTCGTGGGAACAAACCTGGTTCGCCTCAGCCAGCTGGAAGGGGTTAATGTGGAGCGATACAAACAGGTGGGATGTCTGTCCATCCTTTCAGACTTCTGCCAGCGTTTTCCAAACCAAACTAGTGTGGACTTCCAGATGAGCAGCTGGAAGTGTTATAGCTTTCCTAAAAGTTCAGTATTTCCAGTGCTTCTCAAACTCCTCTCCTGAGAAGTTCTGATAGATATGCAGTGTGTTCTCAGGCCAAGGACATGATTCACGCATTTTCCTGTAAGTCTGTCTGTAACAGAGACAAGAAATTCTAAAACTTTCCTTCCCAATCCCCATTTTCTGTGCAGAATAATGGATTGGTCTAAGGGATGTGTACACATCCAATGCTCTGGGATAGACTTTACAAGCTGTGAGGCTGTGCTTCCCGAAGCATTCAGGAGAAGTGTTACTGTGTGAAATGACAGTGAAGGAAATGTATTATTTAAAACTCTGTCCCTTGTAAGTTCTGCCATACAGCTGCTGAAAACAGCTCTGAGTGGTGCTGCTGAGACCCTGAGTTTGTGCCAGCAAAGTCAGTAGCACTGACTTATGAAATCAAAGCTTGCATAATGTATGAAAGGGACAGACTTCTGAGGATCAGTAGATTTTTTTTTTTCTCTGAGGGATGGAACTGCAGAAAAATGGGACTTTTTATCAGAAAGCCTTTATGTAGAGAACCAGCTGAGAAATGTTAGAAATTCTGCTCTGCTTGGATTAAATGCATGTGTGAATATAAACTTCAAAGGTGATTGTAAAATCACTGCAAGACTTTTTTCCCCCGTATTTCAGATTGTTCTGCCTGGAATACTGGAGCAAGTTGTGAACTGTAGAGATGCTTTAGCTCAGGAGTACCTCATGGAGTGCATCATACAGGTGAGCTGCTTAAATTCAGTTGCACTGATGGGCCACAGGGACACTTCTATACACTTAGTCAGATTCAGGCAGCTTTCACATCTTCCTCATGGACTGGAATACTTCATCACTGGGACTTTGACACAGTGGCTTGTCCTGTATTTTTCACCAGGTGGGCAGAGTGGAGATGGATCCATTTTGTGCTCCTTCTGTTGCAGTAGCTTGTAAGCATCTGAGCAGCAGGGCCTGTGTTACGAGTTGTCATAGATAGGTGGGCCCTCACGTTACCCATTTGTCCTGTATCTCTTGCTTCGTGCATTTACCCAGTCAAGGTCAGCTTCATAGACCAGAGTGTATTTACTATGTGGCTGTCTGCTTTCGAATTATTCTGTTGCATTTTACTTCTGTGTAACAATGGGCAAATTCAGTTTATAACTTGATGACTATTGATCTAAAACTTCAGGTTTTCCCAGATGAATTTCACCTCCAAACCCTGAACCCATTTCTCAGAGCCTGTGCTGAGCTGCACCAAAATGTGAATGTGAAAAATATAATTATTGCTTTAATTGACAGGTGAGTGACCAAGGGGGTGGAAATTGGCTCAAAATTAAGTTTGTGTTGTGCACAAGCAGATGATAATTCTTCTATCATTTGAATGTGTTTAATTTCTGATACCACTTCACTGTTTCCATGTCTTTCTATCAGCTGTAATTAAAGCTGTGAAGATTATTTCTATAGCTTCTGCTCTCTGGACTCTGCTTTTACAGCTTCCAATGAAACCTGCATTATGGACTGATTAACACTTGTAAACAGATTAAGCCAGGAAGCAGCCCATTTAGTGTTGAGCAGTTTCGTGCTTCTGAACTCAAGTAACAGCAGTGCCTGGCTTTGACAGCCTTATCAGTTATAGGTACCTCTTGGAAACTTGAAGATCTCAATGGCTAAGTCATGTATCAGGGATACTTCACCTTGCAGGTTTGATCAGAGAAGAACTAATAGGAAATGGAAATACCTTCTTGATTCTTAGCTTGCCACTAGCATCTTGCCTGTTCTCCCAAAAGCATGTTTTTCCTGTGGAGGTATTGTTTAAAACTGCTTGCACTGAATTCAGATTTGGGGTAGAAATCATAGAAGCCTTTAGGTTGGAAAAGACCTTTAAAGTCAAACTGAAGTTTTAATTTATATCCTGAAAGGAAACAGATTTTCAGCAACTACCTGCACTTTCTTACTGCAGAAAGGAAGTGCGCTTGCCTGGCTTGTCTCAGCCTCAAGAAAAGCCATGTCCTTTGCATTGGCACACAAACCTGTACCTTCGTACGTCTGGTCCATGTACCAATGTATGGACTTCAGTCACCCCAGGGGTCTTGGGTCCCCCTGGCAGTCAGCATTGGGTAGGATTACTGTATCTTCTCTAATGCCTGCAGAGGACTTGTGTGTGTTGAGCATGACTGGTATAACTTAGCATCTTGAATTTTTTACTTACCAAGTCTGTAGTTTGTTTTCTCCAGGTTATGTCAGATTTATTTGTTCAAGACTTGGTTTTTATTGGAATATCTTTCAGTATTTGTGCTTTTGTCAGAGACACTGTGCTGCCTTTGCTGCCTTCATATAGAGATGGTCACAGGAGGTCATGGGTTTCCCACACTTCGATGCTATGGCTCAGATTTTTCGTAATTTTGCTAGCTTTTAAAAAAGCCCCAGAACTCTGAACCCCAAACACCACAAACCCCCCCAAATCCCAATAAATATTGCCCGTAACTGATTTTTGAGGCTGTCTTGATTACTTTTAAAAGAGGCCGCAGGACTTTTTGCCAGGCTCTTACACTGGAGTGTGGCAGTGTCGTTCTTGTGAGAAGGCTTTCCTTGTGTAGCTTTTGCTGTCGTGTCTGCTTAG
The DNA here is from genome assembly GCA_013400735.1 of Pomatostomus ruficeps. Classification (NCBI taxonomy): domain Eukaryota; kingdom Metazoa; phylum Chordata; class Aves; order Passeriformes; family Timaliidae; genus Pomatostomus; species Pomatostomus ruficeps. The sequence goes on along the minus strand of VYZT01005457.1, from coordinate 31,342 downwards.
AGGACTTAAACTGTGGTATTGCCTTCACAGTAAGTTTTGTGTTCTTACTGTTGCAAACATCAGTAAGTGACTGACCAGCAGTGGCCTTCTGTTCTCCCAGCCTTACCGCTGCTGTGGTTTGTGGGCCACTGAAGGCTTCCAGAGCCCTCTCTTTGGGCCGCAGGACAAGGGTAGAAGGGTGACAGGTGATGGGTATCTCTGTAGTGTGGCAGCTTGAGATTTTGACTGTACTGTTAGTGCAAGTGTGGGAGCGTGTGAGTGGATCTGTCCTGGAATCCATGGTGTAGGGAGGATGTTGCTCCTGTGTTTGTGTTGGAGCTGGCAGCAGCAGTGGCCGAGAGTTTCAGTGTTGTGTAGTTAAGATGTGAAGCTGCCCCGTCTAGGTTGTGCCTCTTGGCATTTCTCATCTTTATTTCAGCTGGCATTGGGTAGTTGAATCTGAACATCAGTGACTGCTGAAGAAGCTTGTGAAAGTTTTAGCCTTATTCCTGTTGGGCTTTCCTGCTACAGGAATCTCTGCAAATAGTCCTGCTGCTTTGGGATCTTTGTTGCCTTACTAAACCATTCATGGCTTTTAATTATGCTGCCATCTGCCTGCAGCTTGTTCATACCTTGTGGCATTGCTGGCTTTACACTGAGCTCTTGCCAAGGAAAGCTGCCTTGTGCCTCTGAGAAAAGGCAGTGATTGTTCCTGGCTTTAGGAAGTCTGCTTCTTACCACCCTAATCAAATATAAGAGTAGTTCAATGTCTTACTTTTCCTGGCAGTGAAGTTTTTTGGCACCCTGGCCTTTTCTTGTCTGTCTTTTGATTTCAGACCCAGAGTTCATTCAGAATCAAAATTCAGAAATGCTGTAGAAAGAATTTTAAAAATTTTAATGTGATGCCTTTTCCTAAATATTTTTGTAGTTCTTTCTCTAATTCAGAGTAGAATAATTTCAGTAATTAGAAAGTCAAGATAGCAGTGCTGAGCTTCTTAAGATGCAGGTTTGGTAAGGTGTTAGTCTTCTGATAGTGATGCTTTCTATCTTGTATTTCAGTTTTGCAGAAATGGTGTTTGGCATGACTTTCTCCTCTTACAGATAGAAATGCCTCTCACCATCTCCTGAATGCTTGCTGGATAGCAATTTCTTGCTCTCACTCCCCCCAAAAAAGTATTCTTCACTTCTCCATTCTTCTCAAGTTCACTTTGTATTTTGTTCTCTGCAAGTAGTGGGAGTCCCAAACATATTGGTCTGTCTTTAGCGACAAAGAATAGCTAAGTCAGCATATTTCTTCTGTGGTTTTTTTCTGGAGGCTATTTTGTGGATCATGCTTTTGGGTGTCTAATTTTAGTAATATCACTGAATAAATAAATGCAGGATATTTGCTCTTCCATCAGCCTACTCTATACTCTTTATCTGCTGGAAAAAAACCAGACCACTTGAAGAACATCAATTATGAAATGTCCTTCCTGTTCCTTCTTCACTTTGCCTTTTCTGTCAGCACTCTTTTCCAGGACTGATAGTTACCAGGCTCAGTTGCTCATAAGGCTTCTGACTTCCATTAATTTCCTTTTTGCTTGTAATAGAGCTTCCAAATATACCTAAAGGACTTGCTCTTTCTGCAGTACCTCTTTCTGGTCTGTGTTTGAGGAGTGGAAAAGCCATCCTGACCAAGCTGCTTTCCTTGCTCTGTCACCAGGTTAGCTTTATTTGCACATCGTGAAGATGGACCTGGTATCCCAGCAGATATCAAACTGTTTGACATCTTTTCACAGCAGGTTGCTACTGTTATACAGGTATGCTGGGTGTCTCTGCATGCAGTTTTGGGGGTGTTTTCTTGCCAGGTTCTGTGCTTTAGTATCCACTTTGTGCTGTCTTAAATTTCAGTCTCGGCAGGATATGCCCTCGGAGGATGTGGTGTCTCTGCAAGTTTCTCTCATTAACCTGGCTATGAAATGCTACCCAGACCGTGTGGACTATGTTGACAAGGTGTTGGAAACTACTGTGGAAATATTCAACAAACTTAATCTGGAACAGTAAGTGTCTCTTGCCTTTTCTTTTGGCATGGCAATTACTACCCTAAAATCAGACCTCCTGCATCTCACCACATTTGGTGAGATGACAGAACCATGCTCTGGATGTGTAAGGTCACTGCTCTTGGACGGAGTGCAGCAGTCCTGACAAACTCCTCACTAACCAGGACTTGCTCCCATGTGCATAAGTTGTGCTGTACAGCCACACGAGGTGTGTGCATTGTGTAGGCATCCCTTACAGCACTCTGGAGTTCTGCTACTGCTGCCTTTGCAGCCACAGTCTCTGCTTGTGCTGGCAGCGGCTTAAAACGTGCATTTGTCACTGTTTGTCCCAAGGAGCAAGATACGACTCGTTTTGACACTCTTTGTTTCCTTTCTCCCTAGCAGCAAGTTGCTTAGGTGGTGTTGTATATCTCAGAATTGATACTCTGAGGCAGACTTTAAACCTGTCTGTGTGTGTGAACTGTTGAGTAATTGTGGTTTTTTGCATGTATTTTCTTTTAGTATTGCAACAAGCAGTGCTGTTTCAAAGGAGCTGACTAGACTTTTGAAAATCCCTGTTGATACTTACAACAATATCCTGACGGTCCTGAAGCTAAAACATTTTCACCCGCTCTTTGAATACTTTGACTACGAGTCCAGGAAGAGCATGAGTTGTTACGTGCTTAGCAATGTATTGGATTATAACACAGAAATTGTGTCCCAAGAACAGGTATGACATAAGTTAACTTGAAATTCTAGGTATTTAAATGACTGTTCAGACACCTGAAAACATGCACTGACTTCATGCAGGACATGCTTTGTTTCCTAGCCTGTATGCCCCTGCTTCCTGCGGCACAGGCTTTATCCCACTTGGTAGTTCTGCCTCCCATGTTCCTAAATGTCTTTGAACAGCTTACCTAACCTCATACTAGAGGCTACTTCTGATTTACCACACCTCAGCCTAGACAGTAATCTGTTAGGTGTGAACAGAGACCCTGAATCCCTTTAGAACTGCGTCTACTACCTAAAGAAGGCTGCATAGCCTTTGGAGTCTGAATTTTCTCTGCACTGCTGTGCTGTCCTGTCCCACTTGTGCTAAGAGAGGGACCCTTCTTCAGGGTGTAAGGCACCTATGGCTAAAACATCACCACTGTGAGTGGCTGTAAAGGCATTCCCAATTGCTGTCAATTTATGCTTATGGACTACTGGAGTTTAAACAGAACTTACATTGCCTTTAACAGGTTGATGCTATCATGAATTTGGTATCCACGCTGATCCAGGATCAACCAGATCAGCCTGCTGAAGATCCTGACCCTGAGGACTTTGCTGATGAGCAGAGCCTTGTGGGAAGATTTATTCATCTGCTGCGTTCCGATGACCCTGACCAACAGTACTTGGTTGGTGACTGGTGCCTCTCAGTGTCTGTGCTCTCTGAGCTGCCACAGTTCTTGCACTATTGACCGTACAAGACTTGAGTTAAGCTGGGAGCTGGGGCATCACTGCTCTGGCATGGCAAACTCAGTAGAGACCATTGGGTGACACCTGTAATGGTAGGATGATATGTTGTTTACTTAGAAAAAGCAGGTGAGGATTTAAGCATTTGTTTTAGTTTCCATCCTATGAGGTGGCAACTATCTGTATGAGTTTGTGGAACTCTTAATGTTCTGACAATTTCACATAACCGTTTATTGAAAACACAGCAAGTGCTATTTGGAGTACTCTGCTATTCGCATTCTCTTGGTATCAAAGTACACAAAAAACCTCAGAAAATACAGCTTAGTATGTTTGGCCTCAGGGTTTTTAATTTCTGTAAGGAGAAGGTCTTCCTACAGCACGTAGTGTCCTGCTGCTTGGTTCCAAATGCTTCTCCTCTCTGCTTGGGCCATCTGTGGAAGTAGATTGGACATGTCCTTGAAATTCGTGCATTAGGGTACTTGTAATGGTTTGAGTTATCTGTGGCAGCTTTATGTAGTTCCCTATTGCTAATCTGCTATATCTGGCTTTAGGGAGGTCACTTAAACTTCACATAAACGATCTTGAGAAGTATGTTAGGGCAGAGGGCCAGGGATATTCTGTCTGTCCCAAATGCCCTGGAGAAGCTGGCAGGAGCTGTGCTGAAGTTGGATGCTGCTGCAGATCAGGGACTCCTGTGAATTACAGTTTGTGCCTGCGATAAAATTGACTGATCCTGTCCTGAAGCTGCAGCAACATCACACTGGATGAACAGTGAGAACAGAGCAACAGAATAAAGTGCAAGCTGTGCATAGCACTACTGGCATTGATTTCGCTTGGCTTTAAGGTCTGGTATAAAAAATTCCTGGTTGAAGTGTAGAGATTTGCTGAAGCTTGTGTAATAGGGGGAAGAAGCATAGCTTTAGAGGAATTGGAGACAGTTGTGCTTCAGGACCTGCTGGTCACTGGCTGCATTGTTCCTGAATATTGCTGGAGTAAAGCAGGAAGGCTTTTTAGCTGGCTTTTTTTTTTTTTCTAATAGAGAGCAAAGCTTCCCTCAAAGGAATGCGAGCACCAAGGAAATTGATGTTTCTACCCCAAGAGACTTTACATAGCTAGAGATATTGAAGCTCTTTCTGCAAACATTCTGAATGTCAGTCTGTCTTTCTCATCTAGCAGTGCTTTGCTTTAATCAAGTTGACCACCTTTAAATGCCATCAAAGGACTTGTCGCATTATCTTTTGGATACAATTCTATGAGCTACTTAACACCTTTTAGTAAAAATGCTTAGTAGCTCCCTCAAATGCTTGCATCAAATTTTTCTACAATACAGCAGCAGCAGGAAAAGATCCGAGACTATGGGACTTTCACAGTATCTCACTTTAAATTATGCATTCTGTATGGAAGAGATATGAAATGCAAATTCAGACAGCCTGGTCCAAGTGTATTAGCCAGAGTGGCTAACGCAGTGTGTAGTGGGTGATTACAGACTTCTGTACGTTCAGGTTATTCACAGGAATTCTATGTCTGATCTAAAACACATGTAGGGTTGGGCACTGAGCTTCCCTTGAGTGCTTGTTTGTGTGAAGAACGCTCTGAGCTCACGGTGCTTCTGTTGCAGATCCTCAACACTGCCCGGAAGCACTTTGGGGCAGGGGGGAACCAGCGCATTCGTTTCACGCTGCCGCCCTTGGTGTTCGCTGCCTACCAGCTCGCTTTCCGCTACAAAGAGAACTCCAAAGTGGTAAGTTCCCCTCTAGCTTGCTCTTGTATATTTCCTTGGCTTTATTTTCTCAAAAATGCATTTTGTCTGGCGACATAAGTATGCTCAGATGTGCTACAGAAGGGCTAGATTTGGTTTTTATTTTTTTTCTCAAGGCAGATTTTGCTTGAGGTTTGAATGCTTTCTAATTTAATGCAGATTTTTATCAAGTAAATGACTTCAGTGCTTGAGAAGTGATGAAGCAGAAATTGGCTAGTATTGTTTATTCATTAAGGTGACTGATTATGTGCTTTTACTGGAGACCAGACAACTGAAGGCATGAAACTGATTTACATCTGGATGTTGAAATTCATCAATTTCTAAATTGTAGCTACACTATTTTAATGTTTCTAAATCTACAAAAAAAAGCACTTGCTTTAACTTACATGATAGTTGTAAAAGTGTATATTAAAATAATGGCTGATCCATTTTGGCTCTTTAATTCTTTCTGATTGAGATACTCACTTTAAATATGTATTTCCTTTATTGTGGGGAAATAAGTTTAAATGCTGTTTGTTAAAATACTCTTCAAAATGAAGGTTTTAAAATTCTCTTCTGCTTCTGGTTGCTCTGGAATGAACACAATTTTTCTCCCCTTGTCTAATTAGACTTTTGCTTAGTTATGTGCTAAGCATAGCTGTCCTAACTGCAATTCAGTGTAGGCTTCTGAGGAAGGCTGCTGTGAGCTGGTAGGAAAAATGGGTGTGAAAGGTTTGTAAATGAAAGAAATACTTTGTGCAGACCCACTAAAGCCAACACAGTACTGTGGGGGCACTGGAGTGGCGTCAGAGGGCAGCAGAATGGAGCACTTAACAGCTCTTAGTACAATTTAGATTCCCTTTCCTTTGTAGCAATACTCTTGTTCAGGCTCTTGTTTTTCTTGTCTAGGATGACAAATGGGAAAAGAAGTGCCAGAAGATCTTCTCGTTTGCTCATCAGACCATCAGTGCTCTGATCAAAGCAGAACTGGCAGAGCTGCCTCTCCGCCTCTTCCTGCAGGGAGCACTGGCTGCGGGAGAGATTGGCTTTGAGAATCACGAAACGGTGGCCTATGAGTTCATGTCCCAGGTGAGTGTCCAGCTGTTGGAGCTGGTGTCCTGTGCTGCCTTTAGGTTGGCCTGGGTAGGTTTGCTGAGCACTGAACCATCCAGTGTGATTAAAACACCTGAATGATGGACAGCCAATGAATGCTACTAGGTAGAAACTCCTCATTTCATTCTTGCTTCCCAGGCTGCTGTGGAATTAAGCTCCATTGCTACTGATTTGAATACTCAGTCTGACAACATGTGGTATGTAGCAATGCTGCCTCCTGCTCGTGTAGTTGGCTCACTGGAGGAGTGTAGTTTTCTCAGCGTAGGGTGCTCCTTCACTGCTTCTGTCTCCAGCTCCTGGTACCCAGCTGGTATTGCCCTGACCACAAGCACTCTTTGGAAGTTGCCTAAAATTTGCAGTGTTCACAACTGCCATGCTGGGCTTTGCCAATTAAAATCCTTGTATTGAAAACTATTATAAACTACTCTGAAAATCCACTTGTACCTGTAACTTGGTCTTAAGCCTTACTTGTTGCAAAAACCTTCCCCTCCTACCCATCAGATAAAGAACCAATGTATTCCGTGTTATCCATGTTGTAAGCTTTGTCCTAATCTTTCCCCTGGTACTGCTACTAAATGCGTGTTTTTAAACAGAGTTGCTGCCAAGCTCAGTTTGCTCACTGTATCAGTTGCTGTTGTAGCAGGGTTCTGAGGATGAGAGCAGCATGGCAATTATGTACTTTCCGTTAGAGATGCAGTTCAAGGTTTGTCTGTTCTCTGAAGATTCTTCATCCACGTTGCAGCAGCGCAAGTGCTTTTCTTACCTACTCTGTCATCACTGACCTGCCATCAACTTCTGCTCTGCTGTTCTCTGTGTTTCAAAGAACCAAGTCTTCTTCAAGGACTATTTCTGCTGCTGAAGTTCTGTGTTTGAATAGGTGCTTGAAATGAGGAAAAACCCAATCTGCAGATTATATGTGGGATCACACTTGTTTGCTATGACCACTTGAATACTATTTCTTGTAAGACTTACTTCTGGTCTGTGGATTTGATTTTGACACTCTACATGAAAGATCTTTTTTCCTGCCTGAAGCTTTTAACAAACGTAAAACTGGACAGTTTCCTGCTGTGTCAGTAGCAGGTGTGATTTTTTTTTTTCTGATGTGTTCTGATTGAGTCTTGCTTTCTCCCTTGTCTAGGCCTTCTCTCTATATGAAGATGAAATCAGTGACTCAAAAGCACAGCTGGCTGCAATCACCTTGATAATTGGGACATTTGAGAGGATGAAGTGCTTCAGTGAGGAGAACCACGAGCCTTTGAGGACTCAGTGTGCACTTGCAGCCTCCAAACTCCTGAAGAAGCCAGACCAGTGCCGAGCTGTGAGCACTTGTGCCCATCTGTTCTGGTCTGGCCGAAACACTGACAAGAATGGAGAGGAGGTAAGAACAAAGTGACAGCAGTGGGACACGTCCTGCCTCAGCAACAGTTCTACCTTTCTTCTGTAGACATTTCTAAAGTAGATACATCAGTGATGTAGATTTGGTTGGAATTCGTTCTAGTACATGAAATTTCTAAAACTCACTGCAGTGTAAACAGCATAAATAAAAAAATGGAGAAAACTCTAATTCAAGGGTGGAAGTAGCAGGCAAGCTTTTGAGTTTCAGCTAGTTAAAGGCTGGTTGACTGGGCTGCGCTTTGCTTGTATTTATTATATTAGCTCAGTTTGCATGTGAACTACTAAACTTCCAAATACTACATACAAGTTGTTGAAGTGAAGATTAAAAATCCCATGTTCCTCCGGGCTTGTCACATAAGCTGTTGTCATTTTAAAGAGTGGTGTTTGAAAGTACGCATTATGGTACATGTTACAAAATTGAGTTAATTGAGCTCATAATTGAAGGCTTTCAACAGCAGTTCATGTCACTGTGGGATTTCACAAAATCTAATATTGGTGGCAGTCAGGCAGGGAGGGCTTTCAGTGACAGCTTGCTCTTTGCAGTTCGTGTGGTTTTGTGTTTGTGTGGCAGACCCCCAGGAAGTGCTCTGTGTGTGCCAAGGGAAGAGACACTGGAGCTCCCTGAGGTTTTTTTATTTCTTGTAACTTTGGGGTTTTTCCTTTTAGCTTCATGGAGGAAAAAGAGTGATGGAATGCCTAAAGAAGGCTCTGAAGATAGCAAATCAGTGCATGGACCCTTCTCTGCAAGTCCAGCTTTTCATAGAAATTCTGAATAGATATATCTATTTTTATGAAAAGGAAAATGAGGCGGTGAGTGGAAATCCATTCTCTGTTGAATCTTTTTTAAAGAGCATTTCTTTAAGCTCTTCATTCACACTTACACCATAAATTCTCTTCCGCTTGCCCTGTACACTCTCATGAGAGGCACAAGTTCTTGTGAGAACAGAGGAGTCAATTTTTGATGTGCTACTAAAACTGTTGGATTAAACTTCATTCTTCTTACGTGGGGGGAAAATGCTTGCAGTTTAGTTCTGAACTTAAATACTGTGAGACTCCTATACCTGAAATGCTTTTAGATTAAAACTTACTGGAACTTAGATGAGAAAGTAGTAAGATTCTAGCTTTAGAGGTACCTAACTTAATGTATACGTAAGACAAAGAAAATTCTTTACAGGTGTTCATGGTCACTGCTGACTATGCCAGGTTGGTGTAAGCTTTAATTTCACCAAATAGATGTGACATCACATGTATTCACCTCAGATTGTGTGTGCATGATGAGAGATAGTTGCCTGATCCCTCCTCTGTTCGCCGGTAACTAGTAGAGTTATGCAGTTTGAAAAACCTGCTTGGTCAAGTAGAGATCAGTGTCTCCTCTGATGGCATTGATTGAGAGCAGACATTAGAGAATACCCTGTAGTTCTGAGAGAATTCCTAAAGAAGTTTGAGGGATTTGCTGACTTTCCAACAACCGAACTGGCTTCTCACTACAGGAGTGCTCTAGTGTAGGAGATGCTGTATCTGATGGAGAGGAAAATAAAGGTTTGAATTTCAAAGCATGTGCAGATGTAGAAATACTCTCTGGATACTCTGGTGGTCTGCAGTGCATTTTGTGCCATGATGTTCTCTGTAGCACTGAACTTCAACTTGTAGGCAGCCATGACTTTTTTCTCTCAGAATAACTTTAAATCTGATATTTCCATCCTGACTGACTTTGGTAAGAAACGATTACCTGAGAGTGCATATACAACCTGATTGTGTGTGCCTTTGTTTGAAGCTTTTTAAGTTTGTATTAAATACACTGGAGAGGAAAGGTTTTGTAAGAATTATGAAGCTATCAGGCTAGTGACAGGTTTTTCACATTTGCAGGCATGGGGGAGTTTGCACAAAGCTCTGAAATGGGAAGGGTCCTGTGAGGAACCAGAGAAGGCAGTCCCCAGCAGTTTGTCTGCATACAGTCTTATCAGTATTTTGAAGGACTGTCCAAACACAAATAGCTTAAAGACAAGCCAGTTAAAACTGATGTCTGTGCACTTGTATGCAGGAGGTGTTGATGACTTCTGTTTTATGTTCTGTAGGTGACAATTCAGGTTTTGAATCAGCTTATACAGAAGATCAGAGAAGATCTCCCGAACCTTGAGTCTACTGAAGAAACAGAACAGATTAACAAACACTTTCACAACACACTGGAGCACTTGCGTCTGAGGAGGGAATCACCAGAATCTGAGGGGCCAATTTATGAAGGTCTTGTTCTTTAGAAAGACACTCACTGTACCTGTTCTCATTTACATACCATATGTTTTTTTTAAGATAGGTTCCTAGGTTGTGCCTTTCAGAAATGTCAAGTTAAGTTAACATTCATGTGTTCAGTCTGGCACTTCAAACACTTGTGTTGAGTACTCTAACAAATTTGAAAGGTTGGACCAGCAACTACAGGTTTCATCGGTTAGCATGGCTGAGACTTTCTTTGAAATCCATGTGACATGGTAGGGCTCTTCAGTTCTGGTTTCTCTTCTGTCTGTTCACTGTTGCTTCTGTAGCACTAGAGCTCTAAACTGGCAGTGACTGTCAGCTGAAACTGTGTCTGATCCTTACAGAGCATCAGAGTTTTGGGATTCTTGTATGTCAAATTCTGCTTGTGCTTTTCTTTTAATGCAAGTTAAGACTAAGTGTAATATTTTTCCCTAAAACTAGAATATATTAATGCATGTTTGGAGAGTTTTAAAGTACCATGTTCAAAAACAGAAGCTATATTTTGCATATGAAGGCTCTGTGACATTCAGTGAGGGCCAGTACTGTGCACAGGGCATATTTATCAAGATAATTTTGTTCCAAATAGTATAAAAAAATAGAGAAATTGCAATCTATATAGATATGTATAACCTTCATTACTGTAAATTTAGGGGAAAATGCATTACACAAGTTTATTCGGTATCATGATTTTGCACCAGTGAAACAATAAAGTTGCTATTAACACCTGTTGTTTCATGTCTCTTCAGAGCCCACTGTTGAACCCAAAGCTAATGTTGAATGTTCTGGTAAAAGTGAAAGAACTTTTGCTTTGTAGGGACAGAAGCATCAAGGCGCAGTAACCTGGCCGTGCTGGGCGGCTGCTGGCATTTCTAACGCAGAAGTGTGGTACAAACCCAGTGCTTTTCCACATCGTGCTGACATGAGGGGTGCTCACATTTCAGAGTGCTTTTAGGACATACCTGGAGTGAGGAAGAATCCTACTGGATTCTGTGCCAGAGAGCTGAGTGGCAATGAAATGACAATGCTGTAGGAAAGGGAGCAGTAGAGCACGGCCAGTGGCAGCTCCTGTGACACTGGTCCAGTCCATGGGTTAATGCCAGTTGATGAAAGCTTTGACCTGTCTGGTTTGCCTTTACTGACCGTGGTGTTCTAAAGATAACTGACTGAATTGCATTACTCATTGAGTGACCACTGTTCTCTGAAAACGTGTCCTGGCTTGGTTGGATAGTAAATGAGACTTTGGTGGGATTGTTCAGTAATTTAGTGCTACCTGTTTTCTGAAAAAGGCAAATACAATCCTAGGAAATAATTGCAGAGTAGACAACAATTAGATCATTAATATACTGATGAATAAGTCTGGCTTGGAGGGGAGGAGGAATGAATGGGGAGGTAATTTAAAGGCTTTACTTCCCCAGGGATATAATTAATGCTAATTTGAAAATCTTAACGTTGCTCTGTATCTGTTGGTGCTGTTCCTCGTAGGAGAACTGTTAAGCTGTTTTGTTATAGCACATCCATAGCAGAATGTGGTGATGATGTTCATGTGGATACGTTCATAGTGTAGGGAAATGCCCTCCTAGTTTACAGTATTTGCTGACCATGTTAGTCCTCTGTGTCAGTCCTTGTAACTTAGGAAGTGTCTTTGAAATAACACTTTTGCAGTCTCAACTGCAGTCACCCAAGTGTTGTAGACTGGTGCTTTTTCCCCCTCTCCCACTTGTTAGGGCTACACAGTTACGACTCTTCCACAGCTGTTAATTACGTTTATTGAAAGTTTACAAAGTAAATAATTTCAAAATACTGCCTGTAAACTTTAAGATCAATTGTACTAGCATGCATTTCGACTGTGGCAATGGACAACTAGAGCTGTTCAGTAACTCACTTGTCAGCAAAGGAAAGCATCTGTTGGGTTATGTGGTAGATGCTGGTGATGGTGGAACACACTTGTATCATTAGTGATGCTCAGTGGGACACCTTGTGGGACAATCTGCTCCAAACTCAGCATCAGCTGTGTGAGCTGCTCTGTGGCACAGGCACAATGGCAGGAACACTCGTGGGCAGTAGCGAGGCTGTAAATTGTAACAGACTTTGAGTCATGCCAGTCATGCTGCATGACCTGGGAAACAGCTAAACACTTCCAGTGATACTTTATTGACCAGTCATGCCTTGATGGATGGAAAGATTCAATGGGTGGGGTAGGGGAAAACAACACTTTTTTTTTTTTAATCTTAAATGTAGCCAGAAGTGGTAAGGGTCCACCTGTAAATGTTTAAAAATTACTGCAAGGGAAGTTCACCTAAAGCTCTATCATGGATCTCACAGGCTAATTAGGCTTACTCTGTCCTTACAGCAAAACAGAGTAATACCTCAGCCCTGTAAAGAGTTTTGACTTGAGTAGATTCCTCCCGTGCAGGATCCTGGTGTGGGCAGGAAGACACTGCTGAGGGAGGGAACTCCTCGTGAAACTCTTCCAGTGTATAAGTTACCAATTCTCATGTCTCCTATTACAAAGCTCAAAACCCTTTCATACTTCTGTTTCTGGACTTTGTTCTACTTGATATTCCACTTTCTCCTCTCTCCATCACCTTTTCCACTCAAATCAGTGCTCCCTTACCTGCTGCAGTTGCTCAGCTTCTCTGGTAACATCACTGTTGTGCTGCTTCCCCTCCCATGCTTTTCCTGTATTTACTTCTGTAAATTGGTCATGTCCTGTCTGGCTTGCCACTACGTGGGGGGAAAAGCATCCTACACTTAACAGCTGAGACCCTTGGTGTCTTACAGTGCATTTGGGGTAAGGTGTAACAGAGGCAAGATTAATGCTTTATGAAATTACAGCAGTATTTACAGTTATTAAAAGTGACAGAGCCTGAACTCTAATTATCGGCCATGAAGGTTATGTTTTGTTTTTAAGCACTTCAACACTAGTGCACCATTACCAGAAAATGCAGTGTTGGTGTAATTTTCCAAAGAGCTTTGAGAAATGACCTTTCTTTTCATTGCTGTGGCTTTTCCAGCTGTGTGGATGTGACTGTATTTTTACATACTCATAAATGTCTATCTACACTTGTGCCTACTTACCACTATTCCATAAACATTTGCAGGTATTGCAATACTTGCTTTTTGGTGCTCCCACCAACTACAAGATGTACTAATTCTCAGCCTTCCTACTTTTCACATCAGAATGTCAGGATGAATTTTGGCCTTTCGTGGACACAGGAGTTTTATGAAGGCTTTCCTGAAGCTCATGTGGCACAATGGGTAGAGAACAGGGTTGATGGCTGAGTTCAGCCACAGAAGCCAGAAGGAGACCTCATAGAGTGAGTAGGGCACACAGTGCCCGTGGCAGGCTGCCCTGATGATCATCAGGAGCGTGTATGGAGCCCAGCACAAGCCAAACACACAGACAATGACTGCTAAAGACTTCGCTACTCTTTTATCCCGGGACAGCCTAAATCTGTGTGCCACACTGTTAGCAATGTCCACTTTGCTGCTGGGGTGCCAGAGGCTTTCTGTTGCTTGGAAGAAGCCGTTCCTGGGAGGCCTGGTCTTTGCATCCACCTGGTGGGCTGGAAGGTCATGACTGACATCCAGATTTGGTGGCTGATTGCCAAGCTCAGCCGAGGCCTGAAGCCTTGGAGCCTTTCTTGTGGGAAGAAGGCTGCTTGGACTCTTCTCATCTTTGTCACTGTTAGCTGACCTTACAAAAAATACAGTGTGTTCCCTTTTTGCCCCCTGGAAATTCATTTCACAGTTCTCTTGACAAGGTGAGAGGTTTTTGTTTCGGAGCAATGTGCGTTTCCTGATGTTGAGGTAAATACTCATGTTAAAGTACATAACAGTGATGAAAGGTGTAAAGAATTCAATAGTAGAGGCAATCATTAGGAAATACCAGTTGTAGAAGAATTCTGCATGGCATTCTCCTTCAGGGAGGATGCTCTGCTGGGCAATGTGCTCCCAGCTGAGAATGGCTGGCCCGTAGAGGAGAAAAGCAGCAATCCATACAGTCATCATCTTCAGTACTGTGCTTCTGGTCATCCCCTGCTGAGCCCTGTAGCTGACCTGAGGGACAAAAGTCACACACATTACACGTAGCTCAAACAGTTATGTGGCTGCTTTGGAACTCTGTCACTTCTGAGGGTTGGTGAGAGATTGGTTTCGGGATGAGGGTTGTACCCAGCCTACTGCTACCACAGAAAAGTTATTTCTGAAATACGCCTTCCAAGAAACCTTATCAAGGTGACTGGATAAGTTCTGAGAACATGCATCAGATCTTAAAAGTTCAAAAACCAAGTCTTCTTCAAAGCAAATACCCACTGCCCTTCCTAAAACTGTTTGTCAGCAGTTGCTTCGTATTTAATTGCATTAGCTGTGAGACCTGTTTACAGAATGGTTAAAAAAGTGACCTTTTATTTGGAATTTTTAAATCATTTGAAATACCTAAAAGGGTTTGAATTCACAGAACATCATGCAAGTTCTTTTCTTTCTGCTTTGTAGAGAGACATTTTTCTTAATGTGAAAATCACACAAAAAATTTAATATACAACATCTTTTTCAGTTTGATATACTTAATTTCATTCTTTCATGAAGTACTTGCAGAATTCCTGTTTGCAGTTAAGGTGTATAGATGGAGTGCTGTGGTCTGCAAAGTGCTTTACAGAAGAGTAACTGATTTCCATTATTTAGAAAAGAGAGAAGTTGAGGTGCAGAAATAGTGTGTCAGTACTACTGAGTCAGTCAGCCATATCAGCAACAGAATTCATCACAATCAAAGTCAAGATCATCTGCTTCTCTGTTCTGGTTCCCTGGAATATTTGTCCCTGGGGTGCTGGACAAAGCCTCATGTAGTGGCTTGGAGCTCACCCTTCACGTCTCCACGGTGCAGCCACACAGTGTTTGTCTGGAACAGGAAATCCTCAGCCTGAAATTCTGTACAGGATTCACGTTTACAGCCCCCATCTGCGGGCCTTGATCTCCCCAGACAGTGCAGTTCTGGTTGGGGAGCCACAGAACTGAGGGAGTCTGAGTGTGTCTGAATTGGGTCTGATTTTGCAGTCCTTAACAAAGCTATGAATGATTTCAGGAGCAGTCCTGGAGGAAGTTACCATTTTCATTGAGATGGAGAATAATTTGGAACTTCACATATTCCTGTTTATGTGTTCTCACACTGCCCTAACCCGACAGTCATTTTCTGTACTCTTGCCTGGGGAGGGATTTTTATATGAGGGATTAATTGAAAGTATTTTAAAGTGGATGATTTTTTTCATTTATTATGACCCATTTCCATTTCTGTTTCTGAAACCGTCTAGTTTATATATTTATACTATGTGCATAGTCATGAGAGTTTGGTTTATGAAGGAAAAATTCATGGCTAATTCAGAACCTAGAAAATAAAGGAATTCTGAGTGTTGACTGTTTAAGAAGTAATCTGTTCATTTCTCCTGCTTCAAAAAGAAGTTGGTAAAACACCAAGGTGCCTATAAACTGCTGAATTGATTCTGCACCCTCTCTTTGTACTGTTTGCAGTTCACAATGAGCAGCGAAACTAAATGAACATTTTAAGAAAACGGGGGTGGACCATAACCAAGAAGTGTGTGTAGAAGTGTGAAACCTATTAACAGGTAAAATGTGTTATTTTGACACCATGCAAAATATTTGAGGCAGTTTGGTCTAGGTGAAAATGAAGTGCAAAGTCTAATCTTCCTTTTTAAATAACTGATGTTCTGCAGGCACGGCTATTTCTGTGTCTGTTACATGGAAATAGCATTTACATCCTGTGAAAGATGTTAATTTACAGTCTGCCACTTTTGACCCGTACACAGCTGTACCCATCGAATTTCCCCGGCAGTTTGATACCCTCTGCAGGGAGGTCTCTGCCTTGTGCCGCCCCTGGGCTGCGGTGGGCTGTGAGCTGCCAGCGGGCATGGCCGTGGCCTGAGGGAGCAGGTCTGTTCCGTACTTTTAAAGCTTGTTCAAGATGTAGCTGGGGAGGAAATAAGTGCACCTTGTTCCCTCTGCAGACAGAGCCTGTGCCTGTTTCTAAAGCAGAGTACCTCTTCCACTGTAAAAGTGAGAAGGAAATGCATTTTCTGGCAAAGCCGATCACTCACAGAACTATTTCCAGGGCTGAGGGGAGCTGCCTCGCTCGCCCCTGTCTCCTGTGCTGTTTGAGAGAGGCTCAAGGGCGTTGAGAGCCAGGCGACCCAAGCAAAGCCCCCTGCCTGGGAGGGCAGCCCTGGAGCCCCCGCCGGCCCCCCGTGCGCAGCCCTTACCGCTCTGGTGACACAGATGAACCTGTCGAAGCTGATCAGGACGATGTTGAAGACCGAGGCGGTGCACACCAGGTAGTCCACCACCAGCCACAGCTTACACAAGCCCCTGCCGAGCCTCCACTCGCCCGTCAGCACGTAGGGGATGTAGAGGGGGATGCAGAAGCCGCCTGCGGACAGAGCTCGGCGGTGACACGGGCGGAGCGCAGCCCCCTCCCCGCGGCGCCCCGGCACTCACCCACCAGCAGGTCGGCGACGGCCAGGTTCAGGAAGAAGAAGTTTCCCTGCGTGCGGAGGCTCCGGTCCACCACGAACGCCAGGATGACCAGGGCATTGCCCAGCACCGTGGCCAGCACCAGCAGCCCCATGAGCGCGGCCAGCAGCGCGGCCGTGCCGGCGGGGAAGGGCCCGCCCGCCGCACAGGCGCTGCCGGACAGGTTCAGCCACGGCCCGTCCCGGCCCATGGTGCCGGCGGAGAGCCCTGCCCGGACCCGGCGCTGCTCGGACCCGGCGCTCGGCTGCGGCCCCGCCCCGCCCCACTCAGCCCCGCTCAGCCCCGCCGGGCGGAGCGAGGGGCCGGGCGGTGCAGCCCTGTCCTGCCCTGCCCAACCCTGCTCTGCCCAGCCCTGCTCTGCCCTGTCCTGCTCTGCCCTGTCCTGTCCTGTCCTGTCCAGTCCAACCCAGCCCTGCCCGCCCGCTGCCGGGACGGCGCCGGTGCAGTAAAACTTCCCCGGGTCCGGTGGCGGCGCTGGGGAGAGGGGACGGCACCACCGAGCTCAGCCCGGGGCTCCGGGGCTGGGCGGGAGCGCCCCGGGGCCACTGCCCGCCCGTCCCCAGCCCGGCAGTGCCGCTCCCAGCGCCTCTCCCAGTCTCTCCCGGTCCGTTCGCAGCCGCTGCCGGGGCAGCCTCGCTCGCCTGTCCCGTTCCCGTGGCTCGTTCCCTGCACCGCGCCTCAGCTCGTCCCCACGGCCTCGGGGCTCTCCGGTGGTCTCTGCTCTCCGCCTTTCGGGCGGGCTCTGCCCTGTCGCCCTCGGGGATGCCTCCCCTGCCCTGCTGAGCTCTCCCTGCGGCCGCCCCAGCCCTTCCCTCAGCGACAGCCCTAACAAGGGCTCACTGCTCTTCCTGGCCACTCGTTTCCACAAAATTTGCAGGAATGTGGTATTTCTGAGACGTCTCTTTTCAAAACTGGCGGTGGGCTTGGGCAGTGTTTGAAGTGCATTGTAGCACATGTCGGGGAGCCAGTTTTACCAGAAGGCGGTTCTGTTCCAAAAAACCAAACCCAGGAGCAGCCAGGAAAGGGACAGGGCATCCCTCAGCCTCTGGCAAGGTGGCTGAGGCAGCCTGGGGAGCAGGAGGGGGACGCAGTGACCCCTGAAAGAGCTGCTCAGGCTGCTCAGGTTTGTTGACTTTGAGAAGAGGAAATACAGCTTTGCCTCTGCTCTCCTGGCCCACTGCATCTCCATCTGCCTTAAAACACGTGGCCATTGAGGGACGGGCTTTGCCTCCCTTTCCATGAGAGTTCTGCGGAGGCTGTAAGCACCCTGGGACTTGCTGCCTTTGGCAGGGCCCCTTTATCACTAAAAGACAACAAAACTTGCTCAAAACCAATGCATAATCTTCTCTTAATTCAGCCAATGTTTCACATGTGGTAAACTCCTCTCTTATAAAAGATTTACATAAACCAGCAGTTTGAAATAACAAGTTTAGAAGCAATTACAGCAGCTTTCTAAAGAGAACTATTCCAGTGGGCATCAGGTAAGACAACAACAGCGGCTGAATAACTTCTCTGTTATTTGTCCGGGGTGGAGCATGTGTTCTCAGGGTAACAGTGGATGGGTCTTTTCCTCAGGGGGAAAGATCAAGCCTTTGTCAATGTTGGAAGCACAAATTCCAGGCCAGTTAATCCTTGTAAGTCAGGAGCTCCACTGAGGATATTTTGCAATTTACACTGCTTATGATACGGCCAGTCCAGAGACAGAAATGAAATCTGCATATCTAATGTGTGTGAGCAAAATGCTCTTTTTACATGCCCCTATATCATTATCTCCCTAGAGCAAATAAGTAAATCCATGCAAAACAAAAGTGAAAGGAACAATGAAGCTTGCTACCACAGTGATTATTATGAACCCCTAGTTTGGGGACTCCTCTTCCCTTTGAGCCCCACTGGCAGTTTTCCATTCACTTCCGTTTGGGCAGGATCGAGTTTGTTGATATTGACTGCTATCTGATTGTGCTGCAGAATAGAAAAGATAAAGAGTCAGCCAAGAGACTCGAAGGAGAAACAATAAATATCTCAAGCACCAGGGAAACATGGGGGAATCTATTCTTTGATGAATAATTGCTATATTCTTTAACTCCTCTAATGTAAAGTAATTTTACAGCAGCTCAGTGAGATTGCAGCATGTACACTTCTGTTCTTTATGTGAAGTAGCTTCTGTAATGTTTGACCTCCTGACAGATTTTGAGATTCTCAGCCAGTCCCATAATTACCTGTACTGCCTTCTAATGCTCCTTTATTATTGCTGCTTTGGCAAGGGATGATGTCTTAACAGAACTCTGTTCCTAAAAACATGAACCATCAGTGGATAACTCTACATTTTGGAGACTGATTGTCGAAGGCTGTGCTAGTGCTGTCCAGAGACCTTGCAGACAGCAGATCCAAGGGTGCATTAGGTGGGCAGCACCCTCAGAACAGCAGGTTTTAAAATCCACACCTCAAGCACTTTCTTTTACCTGGAGAAAGGATTTTTTTTCATGTCCTGTGAGTTACTGTCTTTTTCTGAAAATGTATTTTGCTCTTTATCTTTCTCTAATCCTCAGAGCAAGAAATATAAATTATTAGAGTTAGTAAAGAGGAATGATAATAGCCCAAGAAAATAATGAAGGGTAGCATTGTTTTCCAAGGCATATCAATACTGATGTGTTCTGAAATTTTAACTTTTGTTTCCTGCAATTTCCTGATAATTGTTTTTACTTCCAAAGGCATCCTTCAGTAATTTCTGAGAGCTGTCTGAATCATGCCATTTCCCATGACTCGAACATATGTGGGTGAGTATATCCAGGGCAATGACAGAAAAACAGAGTGATTTTCCCACTCTGCAGACAGATAAATAACACTTTTCCCAGAACAGGCCAAAATCAGCTTCCCAAAGGACTTGGGAATGCACATGGAGGAGGGGGCACACTCCAGCTGGCTGGGGAGCCTGTTGGGCCAGAGGGTGCGGGAGGCCTTCTCAGCCGGTAACTTCTTCGCAGGCCAGTTAAGTAAGGTAATAAATAAATACATTGACGTTGGGTTTTTGCCTGAATCTGAACCCAAAGCTAAATCGTGGTGCCTTTTGCCAAATAGCACAGTGCACAGAATGCTCTTCTTGTGGTTCTTTACAGAGATACTTCATTTTAGTCCCAAGATTTCCCAGGCAGGGCAGTTTTCTCGGTTTGCCACAAACTCTCTGGTACCAAAGCTTTGCTGAAGCTTTGCTCTGTAGTGAACTTCAGGGCAATTGTTGCACATTTTTGAGTAGAATGCCATAGCTGGAACCTTCACTTATTTAAAAGAAACTATGCATTAGTAGTTTTGCAGATCTTGGCAAAACATTTACTTGCTAATAGCCCCATTTAATATTTAGAGGTTGTTGTCAACTATCCTCTTGCTATGAGTGATTGGTATTTTGGCCAGGAAAAGAGGAGTGATTTTTAGGCTCTCTGAGAAAATGCATATAAGGCTTTATCACCTGGGAAATCAGATCCTGCTGTTGGAGCTGATCTTAGTTAAATGAATGGGGAAAACTCAATTCTGCCATGAGCATTTTGTGTTAGCCTTATACCCTCTACCAGCCAGGGTTTTGCCTGCATACTGATTCCCTTCCTTTTTTTTAATGTTTTGTAGAAGTCTTCCTGTATATGATGCAGTTCACATTTTCTTCTTGTTCCCACACATGCAGAGAAAAGTCACCTGTTTGATCTGTGCCAGTGGAAAGGCATCTGTTTCCAAGTACACAGCGTTACCAACCATTGACTGAGGAGGCATTTTCTCCTCTGCAGCAGGGAAACATCCCCTAGAACTCGGTCCTGTGAGTGATGTGGCTGTGGGATGGTGATCCTTGGGGCGGGTGTCAGCAGCAGCAGCTGGCTGTAGTTATCCCAGCCGGTTTTAAGGCACTTGGAAGGGAAGGGCTCTAGGAAAAGAAAGCAGACTGCAACCCCTTCAGTTCTTGATGAGAGGCATCACCCCCTGCTCAGACACCGAGAACTGGTTTCCAACCTCTTCTGGTGAGATTTGCTGCTTAATGCAACCCTGTTGTGCTCACGTGTGAAAAAGAGGCAGCATCAGGGAGGTGAGAGGGGCCAGGCTGGGTTGACGGGGGTCTGCTCTGTGTTGTGCATGTTGGGGGGGCTGTGATTGCCACGTCCCACTCCCTGGAAATCCGTCCAAACAGCACGAGCCCGAGATCTCTTCATGGCTGGCTTTATTGTTTCAATAACAATTTGTCAAGAAGTAAGACTTGTGAGTTGGATGAATACAGATGAGAGATCTGAAATATGATTTAATTAATGGACTTGGATAATTAGGCTGCAATAAATAGAAATAGTCATCCCATGGGCAATTGCCTTAAGGTTACATCAGAATTTTACTAGCATTGAGAAGTATGGTAACAAAATACAGGCACTACAAGTAGTTTTATGTCCTTTTGCTCTTTCTGGATTAATTCAGCAGTTTCACCTGTTATTGCTGGTACCCTGTATTACCAGTTCAGCAGCTTGGCCTGTTTGGCACTGGTGTGCTTCCCATCCTGGACACTTCATGCATCAGTATTTCACTTAGGCAATTTCATTTATGTTGCCAGCATCAAAGGATGTCATCACAATTTTGTCTCTTGGCTGCAAGTACATTACAGAGCACCAAATGTTCTCTGGTTACACTCAGTGAGAGCTGGACAGACTTCCAAAAATATCTCTTAACAATGTATTGGTGATGAGAGTGTTGCAAAAATCAGAGGTACTCAGACTGTGCCTTATTTCACATTTTTAGTTCCTTCTTCCTTAATCCTGGGAAAAGTTCCTTTTCCCTGTGGCTTGTCACCTCTTTCATTGGCACTGATAATGTCCATTTATATAATCTTGCTACTCTGGCAGCTCTAGCCAGAGTGATACTGAAGTTCTAGGGAACTGTTTCTGGCACTTGAATGTATTTGCACACCACCTTCCTTCCCACCAGTAGGTGGCATTCCCCAGGGTAAGCTGGAGGCGCGGCTGCTTTCTGTCTCCCCCTGGTCCAGCACTCTGTGATGTGTCAGAGGTAGAACCACTCAGCCCTCTCTTCACTCCTGTGCTCAGGATGGAGGCTGAAAGACTGAGGAGAAAACTGACCCTGAACCCCCCACATCTCCGGAGCGGTGCTGCAGTGACAGCTGTTGCAGGGACAACAGGGAATTGCAACCTGTTTATATGGACACCTGCTTTGGTTTTTGATCAATAAACCCCTGGCCTTTTTTTTTTTATTCCCCAAGAGAATGCTCTAATTACAGAATTCCAGCATATACATGACTTCTTGCAAAGGAGATTATGCCATCTAAAATTGAGAAAAGAAGTAATTAAAATATGTTTCTTTGAGAGTTTCCTTTTGGCTAGCTTTTGTGGCTTCCCTCTCAGTGTGCTGCATGTTTATGGACCTTTTCTTAAAATGCCACACGCCGTGTGACGCCCGAAGCATCTCACTCTGTAGTGGTGGGAACATCACGTGGGGAGAGGAGCAGCTGAGAGGCATCAGAGCACACAGGAGGTGTTACAGCAGAAATGCAGCTGTACAGGCTTCTAGGTAGAAGCAGTCTGTTCTTGAGGGAAAAAGGTATCATTTGCTGAAAGGGAAGGATTTAACAGAGCTACAGAGCTGGTATCTATGGAAACTTAAAAACTGCTCTTGAGAGAGAGTTGAGGAATGGCAGGATAATTAGCATTAAATACCTCTTAATGGCAAATGTTTGAGTTGACATGTCTCACGGGAGACTTGCAAACTTCAGGAGTATAAATGAAAGAAATGCTTATTCATAAGGATACTCCTCCACTGTCAGAATAGCACCGAATCTGTCATTTACCAGTCCACAAAGGATTCTCTGCAGCCCTGGGCTGGCTGGGTAGGAGGACGTCACTTAGGGAGAAGATAAAGATCACATCAGAGGTGGAAGCCTGGAAAACTCTGCACATGGGGTGTAGAATATATGAAGGCTCAGCTCACAGTGTGACCGTGAACCAGAGACTGGCACAGGGTGGCAATCAAAGAATGGGCTGTCAGATCATGAAGGCTTCATTAACAGATGGTAATTGACAGCAGAATAAGAGGGAACTTTAATGGGTAATAATATTTCTGCTAAGTACATCTGTAATAATAAAAATGCCCTTTTCTTGCTGATACCAGGACCTGGTTATTATTGTCAGGGGGCTTGTCTTGCTCTTAGATTTGCCCTGTGCCAGTTCAGGAATGGGAATTCCATCCCCTTTTATCTTCCTTCAGCTGTTAATATTAACATTTTGATTTAACTTGTGATTTCATTTATACTTCCTTCCATGTTCCAAGTGACCTCATCCTATTTATAAAAAAAATAATGTTTTCTCCCTAAGCCTTTCACAAAAGTTTTGACCTTTCAACCAAGAAATTAAAGGATTTCAATGCATGGGTATTTATTATATCTGACTCTGCACCTTTTGGTTTGTTGGGTTTTGTTGGTTTTTTACCTCCTAGGATTCTCTTCTTTAGTCATCATGCAGAGGTTGTGGCTGCACAGGAACTTTTCAAAGTAGGAGAGATGCACAATGGGTGGGATTCTTGGCAATCAGGAGGTCTGTGGTAATAAAACCAACCAGAATGTGTCATCTTAAAATACTTTTCTACATAGTCATCTGTGACATGAAGCTGGAAAAATAAGGGTTGTTTTGTTCCCTATGGCCACAGTCCTCGCTGTAACCAGCTCTCACAATTTGATATGCTGACAGCAGCTTCATTTCCTTATTCAAATCCCATACAGACTTTGCTCCTCAGGCAGTGGCAGGAGGCTGCTCCCTGAACAGCTCCTGTTTCTCTCAGCTGCAGAGGCAGCAGAGCAGCCCATTCATCACCACGTCCTGAGCAGTCTCCACTCCAGCTCCAGTTTGCTAACAAGACCACCTAACACCAGCAGAGCTGCTGCCTGCTTTGAACGAACCAGCTGCCTTTTCCAGCTGCTGCTTCCGTAGGCTGTGTCTCCATCTGGTTTGGTTGCAACAAAACCTTCATGTTTTGAAGGATCTACTTCTATCCCCAGATAACTTTATGAGACCAGGATCCCACTTAAAAACCAACAAACTGTGCAAAGAACTAATTTGGGCATGGTTTCCTGTTTCTGAGCTGGTATTTGTGCTTTTAAATTCTCAGTCATACTCAAAGTTCATGGCTCTGCAGCAACTGTTAACGGTGTTAATCCTGCAACAAGGGCCATGCTGAGCAGCTGCTCTGGAGGGAGGTGCTTTAGAAAAGGGCAGTGGTGCCAGGCTGAGCCTTCTTTCCTTAGAGTAAGATATTATGATTATATTATATTGCATTACATTACATTACATTACATTATGTTGTTTGTATCCATGGCCTCAGAAAGCTCAAATTAATATAATGAGTAAAGTATAAGAACATCCCATATATCTACAGTGTTTAGGCTAATCTGATTTCCCTAGAAGTCAGTCCCTTTTCTAGTCACAGGTAAAATATTTGCTGTACTTCTCTTTCTAGTACCTAGGAAAGGAACTCTGTATCACTTGTGCTTTCTTGGGTGCAGCTACAGTCTGCTCTTTACTGATTTCGTGTTGTCTTTTCCTACATTAAGGTTTCTCCATATGTTTATGTGCAGACACACCTAAAATACATTTTCTGGCCTCTCTTTAAACTCACCGTGTTTTGCTTGGATTTCTGCTACTGTTTTGGTCTTTCAGCCCCCACTTTTATGCTTTACCCTTGAGTTTTGTCCTGGCTATGCGAGTTTCTGGAGGACCTTTTGGTTCCCATGCAGTACAACAGCTCAGTGTAAGTGGCACTGCAGTGTGGTTAACACTGAAAATAACCAAATTCAGCCCTGGCCGTTTATCAAGAGCTGCTGGTTTCTATCATTCCCAAGCAGGTATGAGCTCTGGCAAGGAGTTGTGACAAGGTGTTGTTACCAGGCTAATTGAACAAGTGGTGAGTACAGGAACTCCTTTCAGTCTGTCCAGTGCAATACCTGGGACATTTCGTTTTGACCCATTATATAATTTGAAAAGCCAGGCTGTGTGTTGGTATTAGCAGAGTTCTATAAAGAATAATGTTTGATAAACTCAAGGAAATTGCTACAGGTCAGGATGGATGAGGCATATAGAAAGTAAATGTATGTAAATATGGGATATTCCATTTGGGACCGGGTTTGTTTGATACAGTTGGGAAAACCTCTTGCTGTTGTCCTCCTGGCATCAGTAGCAGAGCTCTGAACAAAAGCATTGTCTCTCCTTGCCCCTCTCAGCCTTATCTGCTCAGAGGTGAAAGATCTGGCTCAGTACTGGTGTTAACTCCTGGACAGCAACGCCTTTCTGTGATGTGGGGATCAGGACTGAGCCATTTCTGGGCAGCTTCGGAGAGGAGCCTGTCTGCTGCCTTGTCAGAGCAGGATCTCTCCCTGGGCACATTTGTGAGAAGCACATTGATGATATTCCTGCGAAGGCTTTTCAGGTCAGCTGCTGTATTTCAGTGCCTGCTCACTCCCCCAGACTTCAGCAGGAAACAGGAGCTGGTGTGTCATGCAGGGTGCTGTGCTGGTGATGACTGAAGTACTGTTGCCACTGACAACACGGGAACCTCTGCATTTTTGTACTTGGAATGGAGCTAATGAATGGAGGGAATCTGGGATAAAAAGTCAGTGACAAGCACGTGCCAGGGGTGTGCTTACAAGTGCTGCAGAATGCTTGATACCAAGGGAAGGACGTTAGTAAAAGATGCTTTTTATGAACAAGATTTGGAACACTGGAGCTTTATCTGTCTAGCAGGAGGCTGCATATTTAGTATGTCACAGATGGGATAGG
Organism: Pomatostomus ruficeps; assembly: GCA_013400735.1. Classification (NCBI taxonomy): domain Eukaryota; kingdom Metazoa; phylum Chordata; class Aves; order Passeriformes; family Timaliidae; genus Pomatostomus; species Pomatostomus ruficeps. Next base: position 6,056 of record VYZT01005457.1, on the reverse strand, counting down.
AGGTGGGAATGAGTAAAATCAGTCAGCCTTTATTCGTCAGCACCCTCTTGAACACACAGAAGTTGTTTTCATCTCCTGGGAATGCCACACTGCCAGGCGCTTCCCACCCGGCTGGGCCCAGCCACGCTTCCTGGTGACAGCAGCCCTGGAACAGGTGCTGAGCCCACCACAGCAGTACTGCAGGAATTAGGTCACCCTCCGCCGGGTGTGCTTTAATGCAGCGTTAATTGGATTTTTATTGCTTGCTTCCCCCAAGCCACTGTCCTACCCTATATGGGGCTGAGCTTTCTTCCTCAGGAAGACTCTTTGCTTTTGAGTTGTCCTTTATTTCAAACAGCATAACAACTATCCTGTTCAGAGAACAAGGCTATCAGAGGCAGGTGTCTAAAAGGATGTAGTAAAAGAAAAAGCAATAAAATATAATAATTAAGAGCTTTACCTATCTAATAATTATTATGAATATTGTTATTGTCATAAAACTTTCACAAAACAAGTAATTTTGTCTTATATTGGTATTTAACTGGAGTTGCCTTTGTGTTAGCAACAAGAATTTTTGTTTAAGGTCCATAGTGGGATATTGGCACTCATGTTGGTGTTTCCTTTTCCTGCTGTACCTCCAGCAGCTGTAACGGAAAGGCCAGGGCAGTGCCAGTCATTGCCCAGCCTGTGGAAGTCGCGGTGCTGTATTTCCTTGTCAAGCTGCTCAGGGTGCCCTGACCACAGCCCCTCTGGGGACAAGTGGGGACCGAGGGTTTGGTAACCTGGGCAATCAGGTCCTCTGTGCAAACGAGACTGTCCTGGGCCCCCAGTGGGGGTGAGGATGGGCTCCCCCTGGATCTGAGCCTTTGTGCAGTCCCCGTGAGCATTTCTGCACAGTGCTGGGAAAAGTTGTACCATTTTTTTTGAAGTAAATAGGAGTCTGGTTTTTAAGGGTAAGATTTGCAGCTAATTAAAGGGCAACCAGAGAGGAAATTGGTTTGGATAAAACCAAAGTGGTTTTTTCAAAAGAAAATTAATTCTTTATTTTACCCTATTTAGTAATTATTTTATTGATTTATTTGGGTCTAATTTAAAGATCGTATATATGGGTAGAAATGAATCTTTTCATTGTCATTTTTTAATTAAAACATTTCACTAAATAACCAGAATATGTTTTTGAAGAAGAAAAAAAAGCTCCTTTTTTGATACAAGCTGTTCTGTTAATTGAATAGATTGCAGTCATTGTGAATCACTGAGTTTCATATTCTATTGTTTTATAAACTACAGGCCTTAGAATGTACCCCAGTACCTGCTGTACTGAGCTGAAAACCTGTATTTTGCCTGAAACATTATTTTCCTGAAAGGCCTTCAACATATTTTTTAAATTCCCAAATATCTTAGGAATTCTGTTGGAACAATTGGCGCTGTCATTTAAGTGTGTGTGTAGTTGTATCTTGTGTCACTATTGGAGCATGTGGTGAGATTACTGTGATTATGCCCAAATTGCTGAGCAGATTGCAGAGCACAGAAAACCAAGTCAACACCCGCACAGCAAATGCCCAAGTCCAGTGAACTCTGCGTTCCTTCTTCTGGCTTCTCTTGCCCAGACTGACGGGTCTGTCTCTGCTCTGGCTGGCGCTGGAGAGCTCACTGAGAGCTCCAACTTCCCAAGCTGCCATCTGCTAGAACAATCACAAACCCACTGACAAGAGCTTGTCAGAAATCACTTCAGGCTAATTCATCTCTTTTCTGACACACTTTAGTAGCTAATTTTTAAGACCTAAATCCGTCATTACTACACATTACTTGTCAAGATAACAACACAGCTGTCCTCTGGAAAAAGGAACCTAAAGTACTTGAACTGTCAAAAAATTGCAGGAGAATTGCTTTTAAATGGCCATGTTCAAACTTTTAACTGAGATGAAGGGAAGCGTAAATCAAAACAACATATCCCATCTCCAACAGCTGCATTCTGTTGCTTCATTAGTAAATTTAATTTTGTTTTGTTTACAGTGAATGAGGAGGTGCAATGATCATGCAAAATCAACACTGCGAGTGATTTTCATTCTCTTCAATCATGCCTTCTTCCTGACATAATTGTGCCTAACAATTCTTTGCATTCTGCATCTGGTGTTATCCTGCATCTTAGCTGTTCTTTCACGGACGTGGTCAGCAGCTCTAGAGGGGCAGAAAGTTAAGGGGCCAGTCATGGCAAGGATACCAGTGAAGATTTTGACAGTAGTAGGGCAAAACACACCACTTACTCTGTTATATAATGCTAAATGCCTGATACATGAATCTCACAGTGTTAGTCATAAAGCTGAAGTGTGTTTACAATTCCTGGTTTTGCCCAAAGTCTCTATTTATTCCCATCAATTCTTAATTTGGATGTTAACATCTGTTGGAAAAATCTGCCTGCTTATTGTTTATCTCTAAACAAAGAAAACATTTTGTAGTGGGCTGTGTTCCCGTTGTACCTCTGCAGTCAGTTGAGGAACCCCTTGCAGGAGGTTTGTTTTATTCTCCTGGGACTCCTGACAACTTTGGGCATCTCAGAAAGAGCTTCCTGGCTCTTTTAAGGCCTTTCTGCAGAGAGGTGAATATCTGAAGAAGAGGCTTTCCCAGTCCCAAGGGAAGGTATCAATAGCTCTTCTGTTGCAGATGAGCCTTAGTCAAGCACTCTCTATGAACTTGAATTTCCATCATGACGTAGAGTCCTTCTGTAAATCGATATCTAGAGTGAAAGTTCCCTCAGAGGGGAGCACGGCTGAGTAGCTGTAGTATCAGCTACATGGCTGAGCAGCTGATATGTCACAATATATGTAAAATATTGAAAAGGAAAGGGAAAAAAGCAACCCCTCACTTATATTAGATGAGGTCTCAGTTGCACCCAGTTCTGTTGAAGCATTTTCACAGATTCACTGAACGGGTAATGAATTTGCAAATGAATTACTGAAACATATGCAGTAAAAAATATTATCTGCATTGTATAGTGCAGAAATGGAGGTCTAGAAAGACTACAGTGATTGCCATGGCAACAAAGAAAATGTGTGCCAAAATGAGGAAAGTACACAGGAACGTTTCACTATCTGATGTAGAGGTCTCTTCCTAGATGTTTTTCTTTTGTGCATACTTGTTTCTTTCCCATCACTCTCACATCTCTGCTGGCTTGTCTCAGCTGCTTATTCCATACATTTCATAGACATTTTCTGATTTGCAAACCTTATATTAACTAACAATTCTTTTTCATTGAGTATAATAAAATAATTTGATCTTTTGATTTGATTTGTAATTTAAGGTTGCCCTGGTAATGAGACATGGTTAAGAAGACACTATTTTAAGACATCTTAAAGCAGAAATAGTCTGTGCTCTCAAATGAGATATATGTATGTCCACAAAAGAGAACTAACACCAAATTAGAATGAAGAGATTTTTTTATTTTGGATAAGAACACTGGCCAAAACACTCTACTGCTTTTCGTCAGGTTTTAAACTCTGGGTCAGATTTTCAGTTGGGATGAACAGACATGGCTCCGGTGAGTGGCACAATGAAGTTCTGGTCGATAGGGGCCGAGAGAGTTTGTTCCTGCAGGTACTCCTGGAGATGAGGGGGTTTTTCATAAGCCCCCATAGAGAAGGCAGGGGTTTCCTGGCCCTGCTGGCTGCATGCTCTCAGCTGTAATAACCGGAGCCACCAGACCTGCTCCGTGGAGAGCTGAGTCTCCTCTTGCCCGGGGCGGGTGTTACCACCAGGCTTTGAGTCACCACAGCCTCTCTGATGCCTTTGTGGCACCTGCATTGGAACCACTGTGGTTTGACTGCTCCTGATGTGTCTGGGACACCCAGATGAGCCAAATCCCACACTTGGGATCTGTTTTACCATTGTGCTTCTTCAGCTAAAATTACTGAAATAACAAAAGACAATTAATTATCTTTTAGTAGTAAGACACTAGTTTCTCTCTGCATTTCCTTAGGTTTATGTAGCTGCACTTGCATTAATTTCTGTGAAACAATAAGTGACCTTCTGTGATTTTCAAACTCTATTTGCTGTGTCAAGTTTTGAAGTGAAGGCCTGTTTCATATTTCAAAAGCCAGAGTTCTGCATACGAGCATTCCTCACTGTTTTAATATTTCAAGGGAAACAGCAGGTGAAAAAATCTATTTGGCACCTAAGATAACCTGGGGGTTTTAGAAACATCTCAGTGACTCATCTCATTCACAGGAGCAGCAGCAGTGAGATTTCATTCACGAGTGCGAGAGCTGAGAACAGAGTGCGAGGGCAGCCACTTTCTCTTCCTCCTCTCAAACTCAGGAGTGTCAATGTTCCACGTAAAATATTGCCAGTCCTCTGCACAGACCTGGTCAGCCTTACACAAGAAAAAAAATAAGCTTGGGAAAAAGTGCAGAAAAGTGCTGAAGTGAATGGAAAGCATGCTGTGCAAAAGGGGACAGACTGTGACTTGCCAGATGAGGCTCAGGAAAGCACTAATTCATGCTCAATAATAATTTGGGTGGATAAGCATTACAGGGAGAAAAATAACAGTTGGAGCTCAAGAAAGTAACTGATGGTCTGCACTCTGCATGCACATGCAAGCTGGGAAGTGGAAGGTTTCCAGCAATGAGAGGACTGTTTCTATTTCCAGTATGAGGGGAAGGAAACCAACTGCAGAGGAGTTACTTGGCCAAATGGGGCTTGATACGTCCATGACACTTGCAGCAGCAATCACTGCCAGGGCTGTGTTTCTTTGAAGTAAAACCGCTCTTTTACAGGGATTGGGGATGATGAACTGAACAGTGTGGAAGTCTTATAAAATGGAACACAATCTGCCCTCCGATTTTCTGCAAACAGAACAAACAGGGTAAATGGGTTGTCCTGATCTCAGTGTTGTGCCAGTGTTTCACCTCAGTGTGAAAGAACGGATCTTCCCATTGTAAGCTCTGAGGAGTCACTGAATTCATTGTAGCTATTTAGAGAAAAAATAATCTAAACATCTAAATAATATGGGAACCTCCATATGTATAACTTTATGGTTATATAGTTCCTCATCCACCCACACCCCCAAGTCTTTCTGCCCAGGAATGGTCTCAGTCCGTTCTCTGTCCAGCCTGTGCCTGTGCTGGGGATTGCCCCAACCCAGGTGCAGAACCTTGCACTTGGCCTCGTAGATCTGCATGAGTTTAACTCAGCCAGTGAAAATCCCACTGGACCGCATCCCTTCCCTCCACTTAATCAAGCACTCAAAACGTGCCAATTTAAAGGCACGGTATTTACAAACACACTCTGCTCTGAAAGCCTGTCCTTGCCAAAAAATAAGCTTTTGGGAGGGATTTAGATGTTTAACTGTAATCTTGTAACTAATTGTGATAGATGACAACTACATGTGTATGGTTAAACACCCGTGCCCGGTAGAATGGGTAAATTCTGACAGCGTTCAACAGGACAGTCTCGGGGACTAATGCATTCTCTCCTTGGGGTTATGATGGGCCAGGGTCGATTTCAGCGGACCTTCGGCAGCTCCTGCTCCGGTAATGTGGGGATGGCTGGGGCAGCCGGTGCCTCCGAACGCGAGACGCTGCGGGCACGGGGCTGCAGGACAGGCGGTGTTTGGAAAGCGAGCGCGAAGCTGCTCTGACTGGGAGCTGCTCCATCGCCTTGTCGGAAATCCAAGGCGGCCCTCTCGTGGCCGCTGCTGTTCCGGAGCAGCTTCGGCTTTAATCCCTATCGGAGCTCTGGTCACAGCGAGAAACACGGGGTGGCCTGAAGGGCAGGGCTGGGGCAGGAACACAGCCGTGTGTGACACTGATCAGGGGCAGGAGCACACCCGTGTGTGACATTGATCAGGGCATGAACACACCCGTGTGTGACATTGATCAGGGGAATGGAGCACAGTCGTGTGTGACACTGATCAGGGGAATGGAGCACACCCGTGTGTGACATTGATCAGGGGAATGGAGCACACCCGTGTGTGACACTGATCAGGGGAATGGAGCACACCCGTGTGTGACATTGATCAGGGGAATGGAGCACAGCCGTGTGTGACACTGATCAGGGCATGAGCACAGCCGTGTGTGACATTG
>VYZT01005456.1:9678-79054 GCA_013400735.1 Pomatostomus ruficeps | reverse complement strand
TTACTGGTTAAAGAATTTTTTTTTTTTTTTTTTAAGTACAGCTACAATGGGGTCATTCAAGGAATAATGTGAAGGTTTTCCAGTCTTAAAGAAAATACCGGTATCTTCTTTTCTGGGATAAAAATGAAACTGTTACTTCTCAGGATCTTTAATCTCTGAAAAAACAGTTTTCTGTCCAGTGGGAATGAGAGTTTAATGCTGCAGACAGTATAGGTATATTATTCTAAATCACCGTGTGTTCCAGAATTCTGCAGTTCTTGTAGCTTAGTTGTGTTTTAATAAGGATGGATGGAATAAAAAAGGTTTTTATGAACTCCTGTTTCTTGCACTAAGAAAACAAGGTTTATTATTCAGACTATTCAGATTTTAAATGGGAATTCTTGGACACTGATGTTACCTACTGGAATTGGGACACATGTATATGCACCTGTATCAGTCACATACATAGAACACCTCTGGTATTAATTTTACAGCACATCCATAATTCAAAATGAACTGATTTTGGACTGTGGTGGACTGAAAAATAATAGGAAGACTTCGAAGGGAATTTCCAATAACAAAATACATTCTGAAATGCTTGATCACCACATAGTGAAAGAAAACAAAATATATGGAAGAACATCACAATCTCCTGTCATTAATTTGTTTCTTTTAAAATACCAGTTGCACTTTGTCTGTTTTGTTTTGCATAACAATACAAATGTGAGAGCAATCACAGTATTGGGAGTGCAATTAAGCTTCAGCACAAAAGGGGCTGGAGTCACAAAACACAATGGAGTTGCTGAAGTAGTGTTGTAGACTTCAGATTAAAGGATAATCGAGTGGACCTAGTAGCACTCTCAGCTGTAAACACTCAAGTTTTTTCAGTGGCCTGTCTTTAGAATTACTGTGCAGAGTGCTTTTAAGAAAAATAGATGCATGTTTGAAATCTCTTGAGATTGTGGTGGCAAAGATGTATTTCATTTTACGCAGCCTCCTTATTTATGCATATCCCAGTATATATTAATTTATGGAAAATGTGGTAGCAGTTCAGAGAACTGAGCTTTGTACTTAACAAAATTTAGTGTAAGTAATGGATACAAAGTAGCCATACTATAATATTTTCTAAATGATTAATCAGTTAATAGAATAAATTAAACCTAGTTAGAAAAATTCTTACCAATTTATGAACAAACACCTACTTATTTAGGAAACACAAGGGAAAAGAAAAATCATTACTGGAAGTAGATGCCCAAATGGCAACTAAGGCTTAAGTTTGTATCCTATAACACAGTACTTTGCTCTAAAAACTTTGAGAATTGTCATTAATTATACTGAAAGATTTATAGGTTTTTTACAGAAACGGTATTGTTACCAGTGGCTACTAGTCATGAGTGGGTCTGGGCCCCATAAAAAGAGTCTCTTTGTTACACCATCTCTTCTTAATCAGTGAACTTAATCACAATTTTTCATTATTGAGAAACAATTTTCCTGAAGTGTCATTCTCTATGACCAAATTTAATACATAAGAAGTCTTCCACAAAGTTAGACTGGGAGCAGCAAAGAACATCCATCCACGAGTTTATTTGTCATCTAACTGCATGGAAACAGGACATTTTCTCATTCTGCTGAGAAATAATACTTCCTACTCCTGTGATGTTGTCAGAGGTCCATGTGTGACACCGTTCAATCTGCAGCAAGCACTGCTCAGTCAAGAATTTGGAATATGGTTCTTTTAAGGAAATGAATTATATGTTCTACTCTCAAGCAAGCATTTAAGCTTAGATTTTAAGCACATGGTTTTACTTTGTCCCATTTATTTAACATTAATCACTTAGTTACTGCTTTGCTGAATGAGGATGGTATTGCACATATGCTTAAAGTTAAGCATTTGATTAAGTGTTTTGTTACAGCACTTTGGACTGTGCCCGGTAGCACATCTAAAAGACATTTTAGCAGATTCAGAAAGCCCTGGAGAGAGCCTGGTGCTGCAGTGTAGCTATCATTTTACATTGAACAGAATTTTGTTAATTTAACCCACTGCAATTGAAAGCAATATTGGACCTCAATGTGGGACAGAGAAAAAAACTGCTCTGAATCATCACCATCTTCATTACCATCATCATCACCAACTCATTCTGTGAATAACTGAGGCAGGTCACAAAGCTGTTCTAGCTACTAAATGATTCATTTCTGTTGCAGGTAACTTTAGTTTTTGTTACATCACAGCAGCACTGCCAGCAGCTCCTATGAGATAATTGCAAAAATTGTCATGAGGAACGAAATTGTTTTATATCTCAGCCTAAAGGTACGGAACTGGAAACTTGAAAAAATAGAGTTATCATACGTACTGGTAGATACCACTATTTTGATCCCTACCTTTTTTGAGATGTATTATTTAAAATTACTTGAATTTTTTTTTGTTGCTATTTGTTATTCAATGAACACATGAAGTTTCAGTTCTTTAAAATTCATATTAATAATGTATCTTACCATAGCCAAATTAGTCATGGTAGATTTGAACTCAGTGTGTTTCTTTTCCTGTCTGACAGTCACTGCCTTCCTTCCTCCCTGATAAATTTCTTCTTTTTTAATTTACTTTATTTTTTGACTGATTCAGCTGTGCATTCATTATGGTTTTAATATAAAATTTGAAGACTTTTTTGGGGGGAGAGCGATGCGACAATTTCTACTACATCTATTTGACTGGCCTATTATCTTTCCCTAATAATCTATAGCACACACTCATTGAGATCAAATTTACTTTTCCACATATTGAAAGATCATTTCCCAGACTGACAGGAAAGCCACATGCCTCATTACCTTTTCTCACTTTTTCTTTTTGCTATCCCCAGAAGATCACTGATGTATTTCACCATTACCGAAATCCAATCTATCCTGGAATAAACCTGCTAAAGTCTCCTTGCTTTTATTCCAAAATGTCTCACCCCAAACTGCTTGCCACCGACCTAGAAAGTCCTTTTTAGCAGCTCTGTAACTCCAGGTCAGGATGTCCACCATGTTCCTTACTTGTCTCCTCTGTTGCAGCTGCCTCTTATCTTTCACTTTTTAATAAATTTTTTAGGAGAGGTGAGAAAAATATTTATTTTAATACTAGTGTAAATTTCACCAAATGTTAGAAAAACTACATATTTTATCTTTATATTTCTCTCAATTCTCATTCACTCAGATTAGGATTTACTTCACTGTGTAGTCACTGAAGTCAGCGAGCACAGGAGAGAAAGGCAGAGCCTCGGCTTAGCTGCAGAACCTGAGAGGAGAAGGGGCTAGGGTTTGTGTCTCCAGCAGCTGTTCTGTTTTGGAAGGGTTTTCTTTTTCTTGAGTGTTTGCTTATCTCCAACTTTGACTTCAGAGTACATTGAACTCTTGTTGTAGAGCTATCTGAGGAAAAAGAGAAAACAGAGTCCCTTGGGCAGCAAGGCTGCGTCTGTAGTGTGAATCATCGTGCTTGTGCTAATGTCAGGATGTCTTCCGGGCTCACTATGACATTGAGAGAATTTTGTTTCTCCCTAGTTAGCCAAGCACCTTACTATGAAGATAAAGGGGCAGAAAGAGAACACCAAATAACAGCTCTCCATTAATTTTTTTTTCCTTATATTTAACCCAAATATGTATTAAAAAACAAACAAACAAATCAAAAACTCCACAACCGAAAACAGGAGAGGCATCAATACAAATCACCCTTTCTGCCTTCAGTGTGAAATTATGCACATCAGAAATTCATGTATGTCGTTAATGGCCAGCTTAAAAGCAGCATCTGCTTATCAATTGGCTTTTGCTTTTTATGCGCTACTCCAGCTGGGTTGGCTGAAGCACAAGCAGGTGAAAATGACTTTTCCAAGGTCATTCTGCATGAACTCAGCTCATATGAACACTTAGGGCTTGCTTATTCCCAGTCCTTCCCATAAGCCAATGCATCATGTATGCATGGCTATGTGGTTAAATCTTTGAAATGATGTATTAGCTTCTGATGATATATCCCTTAAGAAATCCAGTTTTTATGAACAACAAAATATATTTACTGTAAAGGCAATGATCTTGTGACTTTATTTGATATGCAGGTGGTTGTTCACATTTCCATAGGAATTTCATTGTAATTCAGAATCACTTAAATACTAATTAAGTTGTCTCTTCAAGGTTATTTTATTAAAATGCTCATACAGTTCATGGTGGGTGGGGTTTTTTGGTTGTTTTTCTTTTTTCCCCCCTTCAAAGTAAAATTTAAGCTGATCTGTCAAACTCAAATTAAGGTCCTAAACCTTGGACTCTGAGTACCATATAATAAAAATGATGCAAACAGCTTTAACTGCTTCAGGGATGGAAGGAGTTAGTACTTCAGCGGAAAATGTTTTGAATTGCACAAGAATCTACTGAAAAGGAGAATCCAAAATAAACCCTCTCCCAAGAACCCTGTGCTTCATAGTCCTTTCAGAAAAATCACAGGACACAAGGTTAAGTCCAGAAGTAAACAAAAATTTTACCTAGAGAATAAGTCTCCTAAGACAGAGATAGCATCCTAAAAGGGGTAGTGATGGGCATGTTGAAATAAAGAAATTCAGGACAGAAGGGATAGCAGAGAATAAAGGTGATGTTCCTTTACAGAAGTATTGCCAAGTACTGAGACTGACTTCAGGCAAATCAGGAGAAACTCTAGAATGCCAGAAATCATCTGTGCCTTTTTCCGCAGCTTTGGACTTGCTGCACAATGGGGTTTAATGCTATTATTTAAATATTTGATTACAATTTTAGTTGGCTCATTTATATTGGCTATGGGAAGACATAACATGATATGATGAATATTCTAAGCACTAGCTGAGCATTTACGAAAGTATTTCATGCCAGAAGTTTCTTACTCTAATCAATCCAGACTCCATCTATGTGTAATCCTTGTAATAAAAGTATGTTCCCTGAAAAAGTATGTTCCCTTGTTTTATTCTTTAGAGGTAGGGGGACTAAATAAAATGGAAAATTCACATTAATTTTTGTTATCCAATTACTTTTTTCTCATAAGCAAAACATGCCAGATAGATCAAAGAGGGGGAAAGACACAACCCTGCAAGGAACTTCCATTTCATTATGCACAGAAAGCTTTGGTTTGTGACCAGGTCTTTCAAGGGTCCCAGGTTCCTCCTGTGGACCTTGCTGTTCAGCCTGCAGGCCCAGGTTTCCCTCTGATACAAATCTGCTCAAGTCAAGCAGTCAATCTGCCTATTGATCCTGCTTGCCCTTCTTGGAGAGAAGTTCTTAAAATCCATTGTTTTGTCTTCTCTGCTGATGATTTTACACTGATCAAACATTTTGCCCTGCAGACAAATGACTTTTTGGGATCATTAGGACTCCATTCTTCCAAGGGTAAAAATTTGCTGGATAAGAGATCAAACCCCATCTTTATAAATATATTTTCAAATTCAGAATTCTGAATGTTGTTTCCTGGGTTTAATTAACTTATAAAACTACAAGAATACATAGATAATGGGAACACAGGCTCTACACAATCACTAGAAAAAATGTCTTTCAAGCACAGCTCACCTCCAAATGTAGTATATTGTAAATTAATAGCAGCTCTGTTCTATCAAATATTTTCTTGTGCCTTCTGCAGTCAATATCACCCTTCTTTGAGTAAAAAACCCAAAAAAACATGAAGAAACTGACTTAGTTTAAAGGCTTCTTTTTTACCTCATGGGATGAGACTTTTCTACTGGAAGACTATATAACTAACTGTAGAACATGATATAAGAAAATATTTTTTTTCAAAATAAGGGTGGTCAAGTACTGGAATAGGTTGCCCTGAGAGGTTGTGAAATCTCTGTCCTTGGAGATATTCAAAACTCGACTGAATATGACCTTGAGCAACCTGGTCTAGCTTTGAAGCTTGCTCTAACTTCAAAGCTGGCTCTGCTTTGAGAGAGAGGTTGGACCAGATGATCTCCAGAGGTCCCTTACAACTTAAATTATTCTGTTTCTGTGTCAAATGCAGCATTACCTTGTGCAGTCCAAGAAGAGCTTTGTATAACATGAAAGCACAAAATACGTGCTATGTCCACAGCTTCTTAATAGAAAGAACATAGCTTTATAGTGAATCCCTTAGCAGATCCTTTATTCCAATGTTTAAATTTCTCTTTTCCTCATTTTTGTCTGTAAAATGGGAATATTATTGTACTTCTGTGAGAGTTTAAATTAAACAGCAAATGAATGTAGAGAAGTGATTTGGTTTTCTTTGGAAAATAAAGAAACGTGATCAGTTTTGTTGTTAAATTCTTTTTTATTATACCTACAATTTTATACATTGTTTTGGGTTTTTTTTTTAGTGAAGATGATTTGTATTATCTACTTGAACCTCCAAATGGAATAAAGATGTAACAAATGTATTTCCAAGCATGAAAATCTTTTCATTCCACTGTTTTATCTCTAACTTTATGTATTGAGGAATGGTTGGAAAAATTTTGAACTTTATCCAGCTGCTATAAAAATATCATCTTCAGATCATAGTTTTTCCTGAAACAGTAGTTTCAGATTGCCAGAGAGTTCTATGCAACTGACGACTTCTAAGCAGACTAATGAGATTACTAGCAAACATTTTCATAATTGGAAACAACAATTGGCACTTGATATCTGTTCCTTTCCTAATATATTTTCATTTAATTTTGTTTCAAGCACACACCTGTAGTATAATAGTTATGGTTTATTTCCTTTTTATTAAAGGAAATTTTATTTTGGAAAGACTGCCTGAATTATTATTTCAAGTGGTCAACAAGTATTCAATCCATGACTCTTCAAATTACCAGTGTGATTTGACATTAATTTTTTCTGCCTCCAAATTAAAAAGCTAACAGTACGTAGTAACAGTAGGCAACATAAAATATGTCTGCCAAACTTGGTCAATAATTGCATAGCTTTTACAGCTATAATTAAAATCTTTCACAGTCTATGTTCATATAACATTCTTTGAGGTTAATTGGGTTTAGATCACTGCAAAATCATTTTCATTTGATATATTTCACTTGTTACAAATTGCACATTAGTTCATTGAAAATGTACAGCATGTCTCTTAATTTGAAAGTATTTAGAATTGTAAGTTACAGTATAAAACCAGCTAATTCCTAGTTTCTAATGACACTCCAAAGAAAGAAAATTATTTTCATTTGGAAGATAATAACATTAAGGAGTGCTAGCATAAGACTGTGAGGGACAGACTCTTCCAAGCATTGGAATTGCCTCACTTATCTAGGTACGAAGCTGGGGCACTTGCATCTGCTTGAACAAGTCAGAAATCCTAATTTTATGAGAAATAAACATTCAGCACCAGCAGAGTGACTTGCAGGACAGTCCTCCAGCACCTGTTTTGATACAGGCCTTGTTATGAAGGCAGGATCCAGTGGAGGGGAGCACAGACATGAATAAAAGTGTCCTTAAAGAAGAAACTGCATTTTATTTCCCTTAAAACCCTGGACTGACGTGTGCTAGAGTCTAGGCCTCGCAAGCCCTGAAGATTGAAAGACCAAAGACAGTTATTGCTGGAGCCTTTTACAAACACAGCTGAGATTCAATCTGTGTGAAATATGACTGCTATTATGATTTGGAAATCATAATATTGAAACTCCTGAAAATGTGTTCACACCAAATTTGAGTCATAATGGGAGTGAGCCACTCCGTCTGAAGTGCCTAATTTGGAAACTTGTCTCCATATGGTCCCTTCTGAGTCATCTCAGAGCCTCCGGAGGGAGGCTCTGGATTCCCCAGACCCGAGTCTGTGAGTGGCCCGTGTCTTTCCACTGGCTGGAGAACAATTATTCCTTCAAGCCCATCATTTCAGGAATGTCAGATCTCATTCCTCTCAACATTCCTTAAGAGTATTGAGGAATAGATATGCAAGTGGGACAAAGTGACACACAAAACTAATTGTATCAGATTTGTCAGATTTTTAGTATTTCTTAAAAATAAATTGATTGGAAAAACATTTGGAGCCACACAGGAGTAAAAATAAAATTCACACAAGAGTACCATGTTTTAATTCTTCACCCTATACTTCTCTACAATTTTAGTATAATCTGAGAAATTGTAATAAAAGAAATCATATAATGTACTCAGAAGAGACTACACATTCTCCCTCATCTTCTTTTTAATAGCTAATTATTAATTCCAATTACTATATAAAAATAATAGCATTTTAAATGCTTGATTAACAGGGGAAAATAACCTATATGTGGAGCAAAAATAATGAAATGCTCAAAAGAGGGCACTAACAATCTTCTTGGCAAAGGTTACAGGCAAAGTTGGACTGTCCAGAAATATTCTTTGTTGACAGTTGTCAGAGTCAAGATAAATAATACACAATAGTTCTCTCTCTTATTGCAGCACCTCACTGTTTCAGGTTTTATTTGTTCAATTGCCATACAAATTTTATAAAGGAAGGCCTTATATTCTAATATAAATGTAAAGTACTCTGGGAATTTGTAAACAATCTTGTAATCTTTTCTGTCTGTGAGCTCACAGGACACTCTTCAGTGCAAGAAGACAACCTCAGCTCCTCTAGACTTATCAGAATAAATCTTGGCCCGAAGGCTGTTCCTCCTTGTCCCCAGTCCTGTGTTCACTGCAGTGAACGTTTGTACCTATGTGCACCTATGCACACACACGCTTTTACATATGCACACATTTTCTTAGACTTGACTAAACCACTTTGGAGTTCAATTCTGAGTATATTTGTAGAAAATTAGTGTATTATTTAAAATCCATCCAAAGAAACAATTTAGTTAACAAGTGTATAAAGGTATTTGTTTTCCTTCTCCTGATGGCTTGGTCCTCCTACACGGTTTACACTTCTTAATTAGCTGCCAAAACTCAGGCAACCTGTGCATATATTTTAAGTGTAACTTGTTTTATTTAGGTGCATAAACCAGGATGAAACAGAATGGTCACTTAGCAAGCAGAGCAATCCTTTCTTTAAGACTTCATCCCAGTGTCAATAGCCAAATTCCTAGAACCACTTTCCTTTCAAAACATATTCTGACCAAAGCATTACAAAAAATTCCCTCCTATCTTGCACTTCTGTATGCTATCTGCTTCCATTCAGAACTTGGGCTGAGAAAAAGACAGTATTTAGGTCCACCAGAAACTAATAATTTTAACTTCATGTTGAAAATACTACTTTGAAAATTATACTGAACAGATTTTTATAGATATTATAAACAAAATTTTTTACCTTGAAGGCTAACTAATGATAAGATTTATGATTATTCAATTAAGGAACAGAGAGCCAGTGCCATGGGTCAAATAAAATAAGTTGTCATTGATGAGAGAATATCTAGTAAAATAACTAGAGAGAGGACATTATTTTATTTATGTAGTTTATTAGAGGCCTCTAGTTGTCACTAGATAAAAATATATCACACAATCTAAATTTAAATATTCCTATGGAAATACATGTATAACTACAGATTTTTCACTGGAAAACACTAACACCAAGTTAATACCGGAAAATTGTAAATTTCTTCACTATTATATCAATACATGAAGGAAATATATTTTCTACTATTCAGCTCTTAGGAGAACTAAAGGTATTGCTGTAACAAAAATTCCTGAAGCAGTTCTGTCCTAGCCCTTGCTGTTTGCCTGAAATAGGTAAGCTACCTTCTCTGAATAACTCACTGATGTAAATATAGAGCAATCATTTTTTTTTTAAATATTTTCTTCAATTGATTATTAGTTTTTGGTTTCTTATATGCTTATTGCTGCAATGTAAAAAGAAATAACAGGTAGAATTTATGCAATACAGCCATAACCACAGTGTAAAGAAAAGACCAAAGCTATTATCAATACAAGATGTAGAACACTTCTTTTAGCCAGAGTGCCTCGGTGAGCTCCTGTCTGCAGAAGAGGAGTTTTCTGTCAGACCAGACATATTCCCTTCCTGCCCTCGCGCTCTCGCAGCCTGGCGGAGATAAAACGAGTTGAGCAGAGAAAGGGAAGGGAAGCGATTGAAATAGGTGTGGGAGGGGAAAGTGACAATAAAGAATGTTTTCTCCCTCTGTTCTGCCAGTCCTGCAGCACCTGTGGATTTTTAAATAGGAAGTTTGAGGGGTTATTGCATGGGATGGTCTTGCAGATGATGGCATGCAGAGTCCTGGGGACAAAGGGACAGCCCCAGATCCTCACAGGCCCTGTGTCCCTGCATCCCTGGGCTCCCTGGGCTCCCGGCCCCAGGCCCCATAGGACTCAGGCAGCCCAGAAGATGAAGCAGTCACCAAGGCCCCTCAGGTACTGCGTTGTTTGCTGCTGAATTAGCTGTAGCTGGGAGCCTGCCCTGCTTGATGAATGCCCTTTGTAATCTGAGCATTGCCCCTTGCAGATTTTCTCGCCTCCCTTGCGGGGCGGTTGGACCCATCAACGTATGCGGCAGAGGAGATTTTTGTGTTTTCTTTCCCTATTTCATCAAAATGGTTCCTGAGCGCTGGGACAAAAGCCAGCCTCAAACAGCAGGTCCTTTGGCTGCTCTGGGCTGTTGTATTGTGCCATCCTGAGAAGCTTTGGCAGCTGGTAATGAGGGACTACAGGGACTAAGATCCATGATGTTCATGGCTTCTTTAGAAAAATGCTCTTCCTAGGGCAGAGGAGCTGAATGGGGTGCTGGAGATGAGGCTGAGGGTTTTATAAATATTCAGAGCCACTGAAAGTGCACAAGTGCACAGGGGATTGTTGTGTGTGCAGAGGATGTCGGCACCCTCAGGCTGCAGTTATTGCTGAGCTGTGCTTCTGCATCAGCCAGCCCCTCTGATGCCCTCTGACAAGGTTGGTCTTGGGAAGGGGTGATGGATTTATCCTTGGCTTTGTTATTATATTAATTTAATCACTATTTCACATCAAATTCTTATTATCTCTTGTTGTGGGAGTTGGTATGTGTGTGATCTGATTGACTCATCACTAGATTACTTAGTGAACTGTTAGTTGATTACTGCTGGTGGCATTAAAGAAAATATTTATTTTTAAAGGTATGAACCTATATATTTTTTAAAGCAATGATGCGGGCAACTCTACACAGGTCACATAATGACAATCCCTTCAGCTTCATTTGCCCATTTTTCAGCATTTGGCCTTGTACAATGATGGTTTTATGTGAAACACAAATTTTTTGAGAGAATGTTTTCATTAATTCAGCTTGTCTGTGGATCAGGTTCAAATGTTATTTTAAATGCTTGCATCCCATATTTCTGATATGAAGTAGGAGCAAGTTTGTAAACACTTATTTTCTTAAGGTGATATTCCTATGTAGTACCTGTGCAGCAGTTTGATACGGATCAAGTTCCTTCCTGTCAAGGCAGCCTGTCTGAGACAGCTGGATCAGAGGAATAACAGCGTATGTCTGAGCAACTCTGTGTGTGTGTGCTGAAAACAGGACACACAAGTACAAGAATATCTATAGGCTGCACAGTGATTTCATTCCATCACTAAAATCACCCAGGCTAAAAAACCAAAATGCATCTAGAAAGAGGTTAATACCAATTACAAACTCACAGCTCATTATATACTTCTCAAACTAATACAGATACAACATGATTTAAGATTGGAAACTGTGGCTAAAGGAATTAGTTGTCTCGGCATGAACCTTGGTTTATTTAATCAATGTTGTTTCCACTAGAAAAGTGGATTAGTTTTTCTTTAAGACAGAGCTAAAAGTTTTGCAGCTAATTTATTTTAATAAGCATTCAGTCACTGACTGCTGCAGAAAAAGGCTAAACTGTAATGAAGAGCCAGGAAAGAAAGCATGACTTAATTATTTTTCTGTGGTGGATAATGAATAAATTAGCTACGCTGTAGGTTTGCTGTTTCTATAGAATTTATTACTTTTGCTTTAAGAACCATATCATGACAAAGTCAATTTTTCTTCTGACTGCAAACTGATTGATGGGGTAATGTCTGGTTGTGAAAGACTTCCTCTTCATCATTGTGTTGCCAACGTTGGTATCACAAAGTGAGTTTGAAGTTCTCCCAAGTGCATGTTCTCCTACGTAATTACAGATGACAATTATTTTAATTCCTTTTTTTAACAAGCTTTTTAATCACGTAAACTACAGAATGAATCTTAGATGAGACCAAAGATGCACATAGCTTGAAAACTGCTTTTTTGGTCCTTAATTTGTTTCCACAATGTTCGATGTGAAGAGCTAAATACTGTATTTAAAATGACAGCGGGTGTTTTCATGGGAAGATTAACATGGTATAACAAAAAGGCTTTGCCAAGGAACAACTAAAGGATGGCCTTGCAAGTGTTCAAAGGATGAAATTTTTAAGGATAAAGATTATGAATTTGACATGGCATAGGGAATATAGGTTTGATTCAATTCCCACTACAGTCATTGGGACACTTCAATTTAAATAGGACCTGTGCTTGGTCTGGTAAGTGTAAGAAAAATGGCAACTTTAAAATGAACAAAAATGTAGAATAAATGTCAGAAGGAAAAAAAAAGTGCTGTGTGATTTACTGCAGGGTGAATCCTCCCAACCAAATGAAGAAACACATGCAGTTAAGATAATGAAAAGAAGATTAAAGAAAACATTAAAAGAGTACTATATAGAACTCACTTGCTTCTTTGATAAGTAAACTGACTTTTCTAGAAGCCCTGTCCTCTTGGGGACATTTTTTTTCTGTTGACACATACAAATGACAAAGAAAGTCTTCAGATATATTGCTTAGAATATATTTAATTCTCTGCTGCTCCGCAATCCAAGATACTAAAAACCTATATTTGAGCTTTATTATCTCTCAAGTAAGGAACTTTCTACTACCTAATAATTCATACACCCTGAGAAAAACCATTTATTTCCAAGATGATGTTTCTTGGTTTGATAGTCAAGTTAGCAACGCATCATGTTTTAATTAGAGGGAAAACATTATATTAAATAGACATTACTTCCTTTGAATAACTTTATCAGAAGGCTGTTGAACGTGGGGTTTTTGAGGGAAACATTTACCTTGAACTTGCAAAGCAAAAATGAATAAAGATCAAAGCAGCAGATTTCACTCTGCAAGATACATTATTAAGCTACTCCCTATTCTGCAAAGGTCCTTAGTAGTAAAGGGTCAGAAAAAAAAGTATAAGGGAAGAGGCTGAAACAGATAATCCTGTCTTTTCTTACAGTCCCCAGAGTACTATGCAGTTTTGGGTGTTTATTCATCAATTGCAGAGGACAGTGAGTTCTTATCTGCTTATTTCCACAGAAAGTAATCATCTTTTACTCCTTTATGAATACAAAGCTAAAATCATTATGACTTATTCCATCAAATGCTACACTGTCAATGGAAAAATCTCTGAGAAAGGTCAGTTGTTTGACTCTTAAGCTGCAGCATTTGCAAGCAGTCCCTGTAGTTTGTGGTATTTTCTATATAACAGGCTAAAAGACACATCTAGACATTTATGTAATTATTTTTGTGTGTTTGAATATCTAATTTAATGACCATTAAAGTCATTCTAATGAGCATTCTATTGGTAAAGATACAGTTTACAAGTTCAGTAAGAAGAAACAAACCAATAGGCTCTGTATGTTACAAGCATGTTAGTTTTCTCTTCTTTCATTTAATTTGTGGCTACTCTCAAGGCCCCTCCAGCACATGTATCATTTTTATTAAAATTAATGTAAATGTAATGTAAAATGACTCACAGAGTATAAATTAATTACAGTGATACATAGTGTTATTCTGTTCTAAGCAAAAATTAAGTCTATTCATGGTTGTTCATGTTTGCAGCATAACAAATCAAAATAAAAAAAGCCCCTCCCATACTCCCCAAAGATGGCACTGTTTACTGCTGGTTTGAAGTAATGATAAAGAATTGCAGAATTCTGTCCCTGAACTGCTAAAATTCAAGCAGTCAATTGCAGGCTTTGCATCTACATTTTTAAAAATTCATTATTTTATTATACACTTAGACTGGGAGGAAAAATAATTTCTGAATGCAGTATACAGACTTACCTTTTTTTTAATTTTCCAGTAAGGTAAGATCCTATTTTTATTTTTCCAATGCCAAGGGCATAGCCAAAATTATGATGTTTCATGTGCAGAGGGGAGAATGAAAACAGCACACAATTTAGAGCCTGAATTCTTTAGCTCTTTGCTTTCTCACTGTGGTATTCACCTGCTTTGCTGCTGAAGATGCATAAGCTACAGACCCTGGCTTTAACCGAGTGTTAAATGCACTGCAGTATCCAGGTATAGACTGCATAGACCTGGCAACTTCACACCTGGACTCTCTAGCAAATGTGTGCAGGAAAATCTGTGCTCCCCAGCCACCAGGCATTCCGCTTCCTTACACATACCAGTTTCTCAGGTTTTTGTAGATATCCCTTGTATTTATAAATACAAATACCAGATACAAAGATTGGGGAAACTGATTGGAAATTAAATAATGGGACAGGTATAGGTGGCTGGGCACACCGAACATAGATTAATGAACCACAAAAACCTTCCAATCATTTAAGAGTAACCTTTATAAGTGCAAAGCAACCTTTATACTTAGCAAATATTCCTTCAAGTATATAATAGAAGAAATGTATTAAGAATAAAAAAATTAACTGATTTGCAAACAAATTGGAAACATAACATTTAAATATGCCAAACCCATTCTTTCTTGCACATTTTTGTCTTGCTCTGCACAGCAATGTCGTTACTAGTGGGGCCTTGCGGGAGCTTAGAGTGAGTAGAGATAAAGAAGGCAAATGGACAGTGACAGCCATGTAATCCAGTGTCTGATTGCTTTTCCACATGTCACTGGTGAAACACACAGCTCTCCCCTCAGCCCCTGGGAAGGACTACAGCACTCAGACTCATTCACTCTAATGCTGGCCATGCACACAAACAATGTCTTGGAGGAATCCTTTGCTGAGATTATGCTCTCTGGAAATGTTTTGACACCGCTATTGCTCATCATTAAAAATTTATCTGTAAGCCTGAGCTACAGATATGAATTAGGAACAGCTCAAAATGAAACAAATCTTAAACTCTTCACTGTGAGTTGAAAACATTAGAAATATTTTTGTCAATAGTTTTTCAAAACTATTTGATCCAAAAGCTTGGTTACTTTTAAACACTCCTAGAAGCTGATCTGTATAAAATTGTAGTAAAGAATTTTCAAGAGAACTGTCACCTTTTCTGTTTGTAGTCTTTTAATTCAGCCTGATAAAATTTTTCCCTTTTTTTGGACAAACTTTGTTTTAATTTCAAGTATTTTTAGTCTACTCTATTTTTTAAAAAAATCATTCAGCATAGTCTTGGTGTTTGGGAACAAACTGTTTGTTTGCTGTTAGCCTTTATCATCACCTATAAGAATTTAGTGGCTGTCCAGTCTCTGGCTCTGATGATTACTCTTAAGACTCTGCAACTCTGCATCTTCTCAAAAAGCAAATAAAGGAGGTTAAACAAACTATGTGTGAAGTAGTCCTGGTGCTTTTTGGATTGCCAGCAGTAGACAATAGCAAGTTTTGGTGTTTTTTTAAATATGCTGAGTAAAATAAGGCCTGGTTCTTCAAAGTACTAGACCATGGCTATTAACTTTGCATCCTTTCAAATCCACTGAAGTTCACCTAGAGTGGAATTGGAGGAAGGAAGCAAAAGTTTGAATATTTCTAGGGATTAATATGTGTGCCTCGCTTTGTAATTTAGTATGTTGCATAAGCCATACTAAAGATAAATCTTAATGAGAACAAAAAAAGAAGAAAGCAGAGTAGCTCTTTTTATTCTTCATTTGAGGAAGATTGTCCATTCTTTTTCCTTTTCTACCCTTCAACAAATACCATGGTTTACAGAGCGAAATAATAAAAGCTGCAGAGAAAACTGTTGTGGCTCTTCAGTAGAATATAGACTATCTAAAATATATGTTTAAAGAGACCATAAACTAATGTTACCAATGAAGAAAGATGAATCTTAAAAAAAATTCATTTTTTTACCATATGATAAAAAGTGTCATATTTGGCATTAGTTTTTCTTTTTTCTCTTTTTTCAATATTTTTATTTCTCCTGCTGTGTAATACAGGTGCTGATCATGACACTAGAAATGCAATATTAAATATGAGAACGGCTTTTGTTGCCACAAAACCACAAACGTGAATTGGTGATGTTTTCTAAAGAAAACCATACTTTTTCTTTGTGAGTCACTGCAGAATAAGGGGAAACCACTGCAGTGTCTCCAGTTTGCCTCCATGCCCTTGCAGGATGTTAGCTGGAGCCCCTGCAGCTGTTTGGGGGATGTGGGCACACAGAGGCCCCAGAGCAGTTGAGCCCAGGGCAGGGGTGCCAGTGTGGCACCTGGGGCTGCCCTGTCCGCTCTGCTCTGCTGGTCCTACTGAGGCACCAGCCCAGCCCAGCCCCAGCCCACACGCTCCTTGTGCCCGGGGAGGCCCTTTACAGGTGACCAGCTGTACCCAGGCCATGGCATGGCCACCCCCAAACCACTCCCCAGCCTGGCAGTGATGCCCTGGGCTGCTTTTGCCCCAAGAAGCTCCAGAGAAAGCCCAGAGGGAAGAAATGTGCCCTGTGTCTTCTGACCTGCAGCCAAAACCTCTCCCTTTTATGTCCATCCTTTACCCCCTTCCCGTCCACAGTGGCCCAAATCTTGGAGCAGCAGGAGCTCGGAGCTCAAGAGGCTTCTTGGGTTCAGGAAAATTCCTACTCTGATGTTTTCTTTGATTGAGATAAAGGCAGATGCATTTCCTTGCACGTGAAGCAGTGATCTTGAAACACTTTCAAGCAGAGGTTTTTCCTTCTCTGGAAAAGCTTCATCAACATTAACATTAGTCATATTTATAAATGCAAAATAGACCACAGAATGTTGCTCTATCCTATTTTCACTTTAAAAAATATCTACAAACCAACCTACAGCTGTTATTATAAAGTGGTTTTTTGCAGTATGACCTTTTCCTTGTAACTTGGTGACAAGATAAAGGAAGCTGAATTTTAGACCTATATTTGTGTGCATACTGTTTCTCTTTTCTTGGTAATATAACACTCCTAACAGTAATAGGGTTTGTGATTACATTTTGAGACTCTCCATCTATTATACTGGCTTCCATTTCTATTAAAAATATATATTTTGGGTGGGTTTTATAGCTTAGCAATGAAACAGCTCAAAACGACTTTTTGTTTTTCTTTTTTTACAAAATGTCTTAGCTTGAGAATTATAGTTTTCTTAACCATATATTTAAAATAATATAATAATTATTTAACAGCTTGAGTGCAGCAAAAGTTACCATTTTCTAAGTATTAGAATTGTAAAAACAAGTCTAAAGTCAAATAACAGGTTCAGTTCTCAAGTAAACAGGATTATTGAAACATGCAGATCTTATTTTTAGTGTTCCTCACATCTGACAGTGTTCAGTGTTGAGTAGTTAATATTTTACATCAATGTCCACAGTGCAAAAAATAGAGAATAATTTCATATTAGAATTCCACAAATTCTTGTCATATAACTCTAGCACAAATATTTCCATTAAGTAAAATAAGTTTACTAACATGAAATTTATTCTTGGTTATACAGAAACAATTCAGACTCTCAGATATCTTTCTAATAAAAAAAAACCCTCTCTGAAAAATTTGATTTTCAGGAAAGTCAATTCTGAAGTTTGCATAACTGGCTTGATATTTTCATTACACAAATTTGTTGAATTTAAACAAAAATTAATAGTTTTTGAAAAGGATATGGATGACCAGATAGTTATATGTGTGTGTATGTATATATAAATATAGGTAGATAAATGGGTTTAAATATATAAAGAAATATATACGTACACAGGATCTGGTAATTAATAATTGGTCTGCTATTTCCAGTTAATGTGAATATGCATTTTGAATTTGAATATGCATTTTATTCCCTGTGTTTTTCAAGGACGGAAGATTGAAATAGTTCAATTTAATTTACAATTAAGCCAAAACCCCCAAACCATGTAAGAGTAGAAATGTGATGAATAGTTGAGAAAAACTGCCTTTCAGGTGTTTATTGGAGAGAGTTCACAGGGAGGTAGAATGAGGCTTGATCTGGTTTTATGGTATGGTAAGTACAACACCCAGGAAAACAATAATTTGCATTTAGTTAGCATCTGAGGTAAATATAGTCATTATTGTTTTTTCTCAGATGAGCACATGTAGAATTTAGCTCCCTGCCCAGGCTTAAGGACAAAATGTCAGGCACAGCTGGCAGGAGCCCCTCTGCCACCTGGGCTTGGGGCCAGGACCCTGCTGGCCCTGCTACCCCTTCCCTGAGAGAGGCTGCTCTGCATGGGCTCCCAGGCAGCAGCCGGCGGAGCTGGTTTTTGTTTACCAAGCACACATCTGTACAAGGCTCTCAAGCAGGTTCCATGTGAATCCCTGCTGCATTTGAAGGGTTACAAAGGTGCTCCATCCTCCATGGCACATTTATCACCTGTTATTCCTTTAGGATCAGCCTGATCTCAGAGGAGAAGCCAGGTAAGATCCATTTTGCCGTGCCCAGCATTTTCTTACCACTAACTGTTCTCCCTCTCCACGGTCCTCAGTGCATTATGATCTTCAGTCCAGAGGGTCCAAGTGCCTCCCTAGAATGCAGCAGGAACCTGGGCACCTTGCTCCAGGCACAGAGCAGCTACAGGGAGCAGATGCCTGCCTGTTATGTGCTGCCATTTTCACAGTTGTTGCACATAAGTGCATTGGTGGATCTAGCTGCTCATGATTAATTTAGCTTTACTCCACTGCTTATTTAATAAAGATTTTATTATGAACAGAAGAAATCAGATTTAGAAATTAAGCTGCTTCCTATGACAATCTGTGTGTGCATAGAAAAAATCTGGAGACAAAACTGGACAAAGAAAAAAAGTAATGTCCTTACAGTTAGAATACGTACACTGTACAGCCCATTTTCCCATTTCTCTTTGACCATTAAAACATTTCAATGAATTATACATAGAGCAGTGAAATCATTTTAGCATCTCCAGTGGAACTAGCCCTCCAGCAAAGAGCAGCAATGGAGCTTCTCTTGCTTCACAGCATTGCACACAAACAATCAAGACAGGAATGCTTGGTAATGTGGAATTTACAGTGTTTAGCTCCGTAGGTATTCAGTTCAGATTTTAAGAACAGAAGCTGCAAAGTGGATGTATGTCTGCAAATAAACTCTGTTCAACATGAAAATAATCTAATAGCACAGATGAACTTTCAGTTGTTACTGCCAAATGAGGATACCTTTCAAGCCATAAGTTTCAATTCATTTGCATAGATCAAGAACAAAGGAAGGTAATGGTTGATATAAAATAAGCAGATGCTCCCAACAGCTTTTCTCTTTCAGCTCATGATCCCTGAGCTGACTGCGCAGTCACCAAGCAGTCCCCTGGGGAAGGCATTTTTTGTGCTGTGTGGCACAGTGACCCTCAGGTGCAGGTGTGACCCTCAGGTGCAGGTGTGGCCCTGGGCTCAGGGGAACATCTCCATCCCTGCCCTGTGCTGACAGAGGCACAGCTCAGGAAGGCAGAAGGGAGCAGGGTGGTGGGAGAGGAGGCCATTTCTCTTCTGAGTTTGCTCAGGAAAGCATTCCTGCTCCACATGACACTTAAGCACATGTTTAGTGGGACATAATAAGGAGCAGGAAATGTGTGCTTACATGTTTTCCTGAATGGAGTCCAAACCTGAGTAGGTCATGGGTGACATCTTTCCCTGCTATGCTGCTCTGCCTGCATCACTACTTGCAGCTGCCTCCCCGAGGTAGTGGAGTGTCCTTCTATGTCTCAAATAAAATCCTATCATTTCCAGGTTTCCTCCGAGACCTGAATGAAGACTGAATTTCATCAGAAAAAGAGGCTCAGGGAAGCTTCCACCAAAGAAAATAAATTACGGTGTTAAATGAGGTTAATCCTTTTTCATCATTTTAGTGGTGTCCACTTGCCGAAGTGGCTTCAGCACAAAGTATGATGGGGCCAAGCATTCACTTGCATGCCATATTGTAAAAATTAAATAAATGGGGTAGGAATTTCATCTTATTTAGATAGCTTGAAGTTGTAATATTGTAGCCCTGAAGGGCATGTTCTTAGAGATTGCATTTTGCTAACTGCCTCTTTTAGTCCAAGAGAAACTTATTTCCATTTGTAAAAACTCTTTGGGTTATTTGGGTTATTAATGGACAAGCCATTTGGAAACAGCTAATTTACAAAATCTCTTAACCTGACTACATACAATTCACATAATGCACTGTGTGGCCACGAGACTGCTGTGACATGGATCAGCTAGGGAGCAGCAGGGCACTACAGAAAACATTGTTCCAGTGCCACTGACCTGGCTCTTTAAAATCTTTCATTGATTTTTCAAATGAGGAATGAAAGTAAGGAATTTAAGGGAGGAGATTTTTTAA
Source organism: Pomatostomus ruficeps (assembly GCA_013400735.1). Taxonomy (NCBI): domain Eukaryota; kingdom Metazoa; phylum Chordata; class Aves; order Passeriformes; family Timaliidae; genus Pomatostomus; species Pomatostomus ruficeps. Next base: position 58,697 of record VYZT01005456.1, on the reverse strand, counting down.
AAAACAACAGCAGGTTTTTGCACACATACCATTGTAAGATGAATTGTTTTAATTAAAGGGGTCATAATTACAGTCTTGTTTGCTCATGCTGTTTTTGGAGAAAGGAATAATGAAGTATGATTTCATCTTCTGATCACCCATCTCCCAAATAATCTTAAACCCTTTCAGAGAATTTTTGGCTGCACTTGCCATTAAATAAGCAGAACTGAAACATGGCTATTTATCACAGCATGTATGCTTCCATTTACTGCAATGTTTGCAGTATTTCTCATTCTCAAAAAGGAAACAATAAGCACTGACATGTATTTACCCACTATCAATGACCTAATGTCCAGTTCTCAGTGTCCTCTGTCTGTTGACTGTGCTCTGCAGTGTTTCATCACCACAACCTTTGCTGGAGTTAACATACAGCACAAAAGTTCAAAATGTTTTGGTGTGTTAGATCACTGCACTATAACTACCACTTGTCTTACATTGTAAGCAAGGGAGAAAATAGAAAGGATTAAACAACTATTTTCTTCAAAGATCCTGCAATGTTTTCTATAAAAACTGGCAAAATTACCCATGCCTATAACGATCAAATGCTATACTTATTTGATCAAAATAATTATAGGAAAACATGACATTTAAAGTTGAAATTGTTTCAAGAACCACTTTCAAAAAGTATTATATTAAAGACAAATCAATACCCTTTCTACTGTCTTCAGGCAAGATCTTCAAAACCTGAGATAATTGAGTATTTGAAGAACCACAAATCACATATTGATCTGAAGAATTTAGATACTGCACTGAGGAGAATGTGTTCCCATAACAAACTGCCATGTGTTGACACTACTGCTGCCTATTTTTATTTTTCTCAGCAATTTTAGGGCTCATCTACTAGCTACCGAATTGTGCAGCCAGTGGCATTGATAATGCTGTGAAAGTCAGAACATTCATAAACTTATTTTCCATATAGTCTTGTTGATGTATACACACAGTAAGAATGAAGGCTGGCTAATGTGTTATCCACTGAATTAAGGCATAACAGAACAAGACATATGATAGAAATCTATGGCCGCTTCCCCAGAACTGTCTAAAAGTGAGAAGAAGAAAACAGAAATAAAAAGAGAATTGCATTGTAGTAAACAGCTTTTTGGCCTTCTGTTGCACAGTAGTTTTGTTTTTTTTTTTAATATGTGAATTTACTTCTATACATACATAGCTAAAATCCTGTTACTTCAACTTCATTTTTCATTTTACTTCTGCTTTTCATTTTTGTCAAAGCATATATAAGTTTCAAATTATTCATTGTGTTTACTGAGCATATATTCAGTGGCTAAAGAGGGCTTAACAGATCATTTTATATTTTAGATAAATAATGTATACCATAAAATGGAGTTTTAAAACCTCATTTGTAACAAACAAAACAAAGCAACATATTCTCTGCATTAAGGTAAGAAGGCAAACCAACAAAAACATTAAGAAGACTTTAGGGATATGCAAGAACACTTTGAAGAAATGCCAAGCAGGAACAGAAAGTGTGATGGAAAACCCCAAATGAAGTCTGGGTGGCTGTCCAGGTTTCTCTGTGTCCTGAAGTCCCTTGAGGTTTCTGGAGCTCCCTGGGGTGCCTATTTTCTGTTTCCCATTCACACTTGGAAAAGTGCAAATAGGCCTCACTTTTCTGTGGTTCACAGCAAGCCCTCAAGGCTCAGCTGAAGGAGACCTTCTCCAAGAGCTGCCTTTCCCAGGGATCGATCTCCACACGATCAGAACTCCAAGGCTGCAGTAGGATATCTGGTACCTCTCCACCTCCACAAAGCATTCTCCAATAGGAGAAATTTGGTGTTATTTGGTGTAAATCAGGAGGTGATTTGGGGGCTAAAGCTATTTCTATTAGAAAATAAGCTTTATTGCAAAAGGGTCATCACAAATATCCTGAATTTTACCTACATTGGTAGTTTATCTCTACATTTTCCTCTATGACCCAAAAAGTCCAGAACAAAAATGTTCAAGTTTAGAATGCAACACATGTGATTTCCATTGCTGATGTCATGATGTGTTAAGTTGCCCACATTGCTGCATACCAGGTAGAAAATTCCATTAGCTCTCAATATTTTATAACATTTGTTTTCAAAGGCAGTTTTTTATGTGTATGCAGCGTATGATTCTCTTCTTCATTACAAAACGAGGTTGATACTAATGTATATAAAATCCTGGTGACCATTTCAGTGGAGTTTAAGATTGAAAAATTTAAAAATGCTATTTCCAACTAAGCAACCCAAATATATACTTTAGTCTTTTATATCTGCATATGGTGAAAAAATGATATTATAAAGGAAGGGTTTCCAAAACTGAAAGTGGATGTAATGTTATGGATCCTTAAAACCACATTTTTTCAAATGTGCTGCCATGATTTTTCATAGTAATTTATGGGGATTTTTTTAAAAAAATATTTAAATAGCTAATAAAAAGGAAAAAAAGTTTTGGTTCAATGTCATTAAATGTTTATCCCACTGAAAATGATCATTTTATCCAGCTGTTATAAAATATTTCTGTTACATATAAAATTAGCTAATAAAAACTCAAAGATACTCATATGTAAAACCAGCAGTTTTCAGGAACTGTCCCTCACTGTAGTCTTTTGCCTCAAATGTATTGTCCCCTCCCATCAGACTGATCTCATTGAACAAAGGCTGACTAATTGAAAGTGATCATATGTAGGCCATGGAGACATCATTACAAGATATGATAATATTCTAGAATGTTGGCTCTTGGAAATACTTAGCTCATTAATTTTAAGGGCAAAGTCTGATATAATGTCAGAAATTTATACAGGAGAATTCAGATAAGTTTGTGATTTAACTACCATGGAAAAATTACTCTGGAGGATCAGCCTAGCTTCTTACATTAGGTGCATTTTTCTCTTGGGTGCAGCGTGTCAGATAAAACAGAGCACTGTGGAAATTCTATGGATTTGTGGTAGAATAAGTAAAATTTCCAAAATTCAGCTGTTATTCTGAATGCCTCTAAGGAACACTGTATTCTGTACAGTCAGAATTATTATCAATTTCATATGTGTTGGGGCTTGGATAAGCAAACATGAATCTTAGTAAAAGTGCAACAAAAATTGTTTAACCAAAATCTGTTTATAATTCAGTCACTCAGAACTATTCTCTTTCCTTAAATACTTAATGATATCTGGTAGTAGTTTGCAATTACTTTTTTAGAAATTTAGAGAATATATATGAAGGTTTTTCATAGTAAATTGGAAAGACTGTGCTTAAGACACGGTGGATAGGAAGAGGGGAGATGCAAGTTTTCTTTTTTTCTGTAAAAATAGACACTATGTTTCGACATGATCAAATTCATGGCGTTCAGCCAACAGGGCGAGGACTAGGTCTCAGATTCTGTCACAGATAGGGTAAAATTCCCATATCTCAGGTCTAGTCTGGCTTCTCCTGGACAGAACCTTCATTCAGCTTCTCCAGGTGCTGGGACACATGAGGTTTTAAGCTGGTGAGTTTGTGGGGAGTCTGCATTTAAGATCTAGGCTTTGAGGCTGCTTTAATGTTCTCCGGCTCTCCTTAGGACCACTGTCAAAAGATTTTTCATCTCAAAAAGTTTTCTCTGGTCATCATTCAGAGTTTATTAAACCCAGATTTACACACACCAAGATCTCCTAGAACTGCATGCTGCTGAGCAAAGGCAGGTTTTTTTTCTCCCGCCAGCAAGGGTACAGCGGGTTTGACCATGAGAGACAGAATTGACACAATGCAGCTGCTCTCAGTCCCTCTGCTCATCTGTCTCATCCAGGCTGGGATCACCAGCACCCTTAAAGGAGGGGACTTGAAGGATATTTTCCTGTGGCATGTCAATTCTCCTTTTTGTTGCCAGCATTGCTACCTGAGTGTTTACAATTCCTCCCCATCCTTTCCAGCGCCGCGGTTTTTGAATGTGTTCCCTGTGTAACGCTGAGCAAGAACGTGAACCTGCAGCTGACAGCCCTGCAGTGCAGACACACGCAGGACCCCTGAGCCAGGGTAATTTATTCCTGCCCTCCATGGACCACATTAGCAAGGAAGCTCTCTGATGGTCTGGAAACTGTTGTAGCGACTGGATGTATCCTACAGTTCAAAAGAAACTGAATGCCAACATAATGGATAATTGTAATAATGTCTAACCATGGGGGAAATACGTTCTGACAGGAGGCAGATGATATTTGGAATTATATTATTCCATAGGAAGACAGAAATTCCTATTTTTAAAGAGCATAGCAAATAAGAATGTGTAAGAAATATGTGCTTTCACTATAGCATGATTCAAAATGGTCTGAAAGAAGAATGTAAAACACAAACTCCATAGCAGAAGGAATTCATCTATTTTTTGGCTGTACCATTTTGGTTGAATATGAAAATAGATAAGAATGTTTTTAAAAGTTAAATATTTGTTGGGTTTTTTCTTATTTAAAAACTCTGTTTTCATTAAGCCTACAGAAACGTTTTTGGATTCTGCTTAAATTAATCTAGATTTCAAAAATTTCCATTTCTGCTTGACCTAAACTTGGTTTTGCCACTATTTTTTCTATTTAATTTTTTTGTTGTTTGTTTTGTTTTGTTTAGGCACTGGTAATTACACAATCATAGATTTTTTTTTTTTTTTTGCTTTCATAATCAAGCTATTACCAATTATAGCTCTATAGGTGATAAATCTTGGGAAAAAAGAGAAAATATAATTGAAGAACAGTCTTCATCTCTCTTAAAAGAACATTGCTATGCCACTCTTCCTCTGGCTTGTTTTGATATTATAATTGTAACAGTTATCCCAAAAACGATAATTTCAGTTTTAAGGTGCTCTACAGACCCAGTGCCCTAGAGTTGATACTGAGTCTACTGTCAGTATAAAGGAGAGAAAATTTTCACTCTGTCAGTGTGGGAGCCTGTGCAGCTCTGCCTTTGCACAACTTCTCAAATATTAACATCAGTTCAACATCACATACAAAATTTTCGTGGCACAAACTGGTCTTAACTCACTTATTAGATTTTCCATTCTTCTATTCCACTCTTCTTATCACAGGTCTGTTTCACAATATACATAAATATTCAATTATTCATGGTCAAAAAAATAGTTTAAAATATTGAAAACAATGATGTTTTGGCCTTTAATTCTTACTCTTTTTTTTTCATTACCTGCAATATTTTGCTTAATGCTTCTGATTGTAATAGAATAATAGACTCTAAAAAAATTATTTTATACAAGAGAAAAAAGAATCTGATCATTTCTGATCTGAAGCTTTTCAAATTTCTCACTGTTTTCAGTACATATTTTTGCTCTTTGTAAGCAGCAGCTGTCTGACTGAATCTCAGTTAGAAGCCAGTATCACCAAGCAATCACCCTGCATATGGTCCAAGAATAGCTGGAGTTTTGTTTCTTCTTTCACAAAAAGCATCCATAAATTTTCAGTCTAAAATTAAATTTATTTTAGACTACGAATCATAACAAGAAGAAAAAAAAGGTTTCTGTTGTTGAATAGGGTATCATGAGTAGTCACAAGACAAGTTCTGGAAGCTTAATGATAATCATAGTGAAGAAAGGATTTCCCAAGAATATTTTCCCATTTCATCCCATATACGCATGGCAAGAAGACAGGCAGAGACCACAGAAAAGGTATCCTTTGTCACTACTAGAATTCTTTTCTCCATTAAAATGTACATCAGCCCTACTGAAATCTGTAATGTTACACTTAATAATGTGTGTGTACAGAGTAAACGAAAATGATGCAGCTTCACAATGCAAATATGACCAAAACTTAAAATCCTGTAAAAATGTAATAAGCAGGTTGGTTTAGACCATCCATATCTGAAACATGAAACAAAAGAAAAAACACCACTAAATAATTTTGCACTAAGAATATCTATGATTAAATGTTGTTCAGCAAATGATTTCCAATTGCAAAGGAAGCACTGGATCATTGTTGTTGCTATTTAAAAGCTACACAAAAAATAACATTGAAGACAAAGTAATAAATGCTATGGAATTCTATTGAAGGTCCTACTGGATTTTATAAGTTCTGAAAGTTACATTTTGGCTTTCTGGGGAGGTTTGCCAAGTTCTTATTCTCTAATTCATATTTTCTTTAATATTTTGGTTTGTGGTTCACCATAGTCACTGCTGCCAAGTCCTTACAACAATTTTCCAAGGCGTTTTCTTGTGAGGATGTGAAAGGTTTCAATTCTGCAATTTCTAGAAAAAATATACTAAAAAGGTAATAAGGTTGATAAACACAGTTACCCATACAAATCATGTGTAACATCAAAATTATTCTGAGGAAAGATATAGAATGATAAATTTCAGAGAATATATCAATAAATATAGAATAACATGATTTAATTTAAAAATGTTCCTCATGATCTTGTCTGTAACTGCAATCTCTCCAGCTCTGACTGTATATCAGAAAATTGCAGCAAGGATATCCTGAGTAAAATCACTTTTTTAAAAGATGTTATGGGTTAGGTTCAAAATTTCATACAGGCCCTATGTATTTACAGAAGTCAGGATACTTTTATTCTAAATTTTTAAAAAAAGTTTTATTTGCACAATATTGGGATTAATTAGGCTTTCTGATTTTCTGTGGCATATCTGGAAAAAAAGAAACTCATTTAGCAGAAATGGAAGGAGGAACTTAGGAGTGGATATTTTAAAAAAAGTATTCTAGAATCAATATAAATAGGCTCTTATCCTAAATCTTGTCCTAAAGCAGGCTGGCTACAACAACATAAAGTTAATGCAGAGAGGATTTTGCTTCCTGTCTCCATTTTTTAAGAGTTCCTGTAAAACATTTCCATACATTCTTGTATTTTTGTGCCAATGTTCAGATGATTACTTGGTCAGATATCTGTCATATTTAGAACTTGGTTTTCTTCTCTGACTCAATGCATATTTGTATTTCTCAAAGATATTCTGCTCTATTTGAAATCACTCTTTGAGTCCAAAGAGAAATCTATGTAAGCCAGAACAGTCAGAATAAAGGACTAAATTCCCTTTCCCAGCTGATGACTGGTCCTTACTGATGCCACAGAGTTTGACTTCAGCTACATTAATTTTGTACACAAAGGAAGATCAGATCTGCTTTTATAAGAAATATTATATGAGCCAGAAAAAAAGTTTAAGTATCAGTTTTCTGAACAAATTAACATAAGCATAGAAAAATAAATACTTCAAATAGTGTTTTTGCAATGAAACTTGCAAAAATTATAATGTCTGAGGAAAGCAGTTTACACAAGAGATTCTTTTTTCATGATCTTAGTGTAGAATCAAATAAAAAATTAGTTAGAAGAATATACTTTGTAAAATTCCTGGTGTGAACAAAATTCTTTATTCCTCTTTAGAAAGGGGGTAAAGGAACACACCTTCAGTATTTTTACAGCTTTTTTCTCACAGATCTCTTTGTGAGTCAAGCCTGACATTTTCACACAGCACAGGAAAGTGCTAGTCAGCATACTCTGTATTGTAAATAACTTAAAATGAAAAGTGAATCAAATGGGATTATTTTTCACTAACTTCTATAAGCATTCAATTGGTCGTGAATACGACAAATCAGAGAGACCAAATGTATGTTTTCTGGTTCAGTGACTTCACTTTACAGAATTACTTTCATATCAAAGGGGGAAATGGTCAAGTTGACTCAGAAAATACTCTGGGAAATAAAGTTGAATAGAAGCAATTCTTCTGTCAGCTGGACTTCTGAACAGCAGTAAAGACAGTCATTTTTATCTAATGTTTGTGTGCTAATCTTCATGAGACTGTGACCTTGAGATGAGCTCAGCTGGTCAGAGCCTGCTGCTAATATTGCCAAGCGTGTGGGTTCAGTCCTCTTCAGGCCATTCACTCAAGAGCTGCACTTGATGATCCTTGTGGGGCCTTTCCAACTCAGAATATTCTGTGGTTCTGTGATCAACTCAGAAACAGGAGTGACTTCTTCACTGTCAGATTTTTAATGACTTATCAGTGGTGGCATGGGACCAGACTTACACTTTCATCCCAGCCATAAAGCAAAGGGACTTGGACCCGTTATGGAGGCCGTCCCAAGAAGAGTTTTGGAAATGAATCATGTGAATCTACTTCTGGGAAACAGTGGTTTGTAGCTGGTTTATACCACCAATAAATTACTTTTTCTCCACCTTTTCCTTCTCTCCGTTGCACGATGCGGTCAGCAAGCGGTAGGAGTGGAACTACATCTCTCCCCACTCACTCCCATCTTCCTCTCCCAACCCATATTTAATGACTGTACTCCAAGAAGTTGCCACAAGGGTAGAAAGGAAATTCTTCCACTTTATGATCCCCTTTAAAAAGATGCTTAATTAAATTCACAGCCCAGCCTCTGTGAGACCTCTTTCAATTCTAATATTGGCAAGGAGGTGAAATAATATCTTTGTTCCACATGTTTTAACCTTTTATTCCTTCCTGGTGCCAAAATGCAAAGTTTAAAATGGTGTGCAGTGGCATGCAGCTGTGAAAACAGAATGATTTCTGGACATGATTACATCGAAAACCAAATTTGTTATCTACTCTCAAAGGTGAATATTCAGTGCATTTTTTTCCCTTACCCACTTAACCTCTGAAATGTAATACATTTACAGAAAAAAATTCCAATCATTTAGCATCTACTGCCTCTATTCCTTTGTGTGCTTTTTCACATCCCCAGTGATCAATGCTAAGTATTTTATCAGATTCAAGGCTGTAATAAACAGTGGAAATAGAGTGGTTCATCTTATCTTATCCTAGTCTCATTTACACTGAGTAGGAGAAGTTAAGCTGTGCCTAATGTAATGAAACTATCCTCATCAAAATATTTAGACTTTAATTTTTGAGTCATTACAAGGGTATTCTGTGCAGTTCTGAGACAAAATCAATTTGGCAGGAGTTTTTGCATCATGCTTTTCTATCACAGAGTCTAGATGGGAAATACAATATACATCTGAGCATTGGGGTCCAGCCCTATTTAGTAATTTTGTTGACTATGTTTGTAGATATATTTTCATCAAAACCCCCTGAAGAAGGATGTTCTTTTTTGTCTTTTTTTTATGGTTTAGTAGAACTAGAAAAAATAAGAGTCACATACCCAAGAAAGACATTTAAATATCCCTAAGATAAACAAGTTCAATTTTAAAATTGTAATTCAATGTTCAAAACAGATGATGACTAAACACTTTTACTAATTGCATAACTATGTATCATTTAAATAATCATATAAATACAGTTGATTAAGAATGACTGATCTTTAAGAAAGCAATCAAAGTAACATAACCAAAACAACACCGAAAGAAAGGCAAAATGTTGCATTGCCACAAGGAGTTTCCAAATGTGCTTACATGCATGGATTTAAGCACTGCAAATCTAAATGTAAGAATAAGCACATAAATAATTCCTGCTGATTGCAGCAGAAGTGCCCATCTAGGGAAGGCAAATGGATTCTGCCTTACGTCAGCTATTCAAATCAGTGGTGACAAGCTTTGCTTATTCCAGTTCCAATCATAAACCGGAACCTTTACCCTGAGCTCAGCCCCAGCCACACAATGGAAAGTTTTATATCTCCTTTCTGTCCGAGCAAGTCCCCTGATGTCTTGCAGAGGTAAAGATGAAAATGTCCCTGAGTAATTGAATTTATTTTGAATGGAAAGTAAAGTCAGCATATAGGGAAGAAGGCACATGTAACCCAGATTGCTCAGTGCCTCCCTCAGCCTGCCACAGTCTTCCTCCGATACTTACTTAGAGGGTGCCAAAGGTACAGACCTGAGTCTACAAGAAATCATTTCATAAAGGTATTGCAAGTCCCAGGGCTTTACAGCCTTTTCAATATGTTTTTTTAAGGCTTTTTGAACCATTATAATAATAATAATATATAAAACATTATAAATGTTCCACCAGAGCCATGGACTCACACTGTCATTGAACAATGGCCTTTGAAAATATTCTGTGGTTTGCACCTCACAAGAAAGGATAATAAATATATGAGTGGATGAAGTGAACACCAAACAGAAGCTGCATTAATTTTTAAATTTTTTTGCATCAAACAGAGCTTCAACACTAATGTTAAAGCAATAGCGGAGAGAAGGGAATGAATCATTTCCATCTTCCAGAAGTTGCTTAATTTCTTGGATTTCAGTCTGCGGACCCTTTATAACTCATATTTATATATATGTATAAAAATATAGAGAACTTGAGCATCTTCTCAAACTTGAGTCAAATTCTGGTACCATTAAAATATCAATACATTATCTGTCACTGCCTTAAAAAGTCCAGAGTTTAGCCCAAGTGTTTTAGTCTTAAACCACCTTAAGGTATTGATTTTTTTTTAACCTAATGTTGTAAAAATAGCAATGTGTCATAAAAGATGACTAATTGCAGATGACTTTGCTTTTCCTATAAATCTATGTGAATTTTCAAAAGCATGTATATGAGGAAGGAGTTTATGGAAGTTATTAAAAACTTGATGCCAAGGTTCAGCAGCAAAACCCTGCTGCTAAAATTAGGAATTCTGTCTCCATGTCCATGCTGAAAGTCTCTTTCAGGTTTTCCCATATCCTGACTGCTTAAGGTAGCTCATGAACACTGTGGCAGAGCTTCCTCTTGGCTCCTTTTTCAGTAGCCGAACTTTGGCACTGTGATTTTTCCCAGAAGTGACGTGTGCGGCACTGAGTTCCTGCACAGGTGCCACATTCTCGTTCCCCGGTGTACCAGAACTTTCACTGCTGTCACCTGTGGCCCTTTGGATTTGGAGAGATGTGCCGAGTGCCTGGACACAGAGGTGGTTGAGCAAACAATACACCATGTATGGTTCCACAGGTCTCTCACAAGAAGATCAGATTTTTTTTTTTTTAAGTGAAACTGTATATATATTTTTAAACTTGAGTTTAATATTTTAGAAGCCTTCTTTCTTAATATATTGTCCTTTCAAAAGTAAATGGTGCCACTACACTACAGAAAGAATTAAAAACCATTACTGGCAATAATGAGGTAGTACATGAGTAAATATAGTAATAACACAAATACTTTCTTTTTGTGTGGAATATACTCAGATAAATTACTGGTTTTGTTCTCAGAAACACATATCTTCCAAATAATTTCTTTATCTAAATTCTTCATAATTACATTTAATGACTGTATTCTTTTATCATGGTGCAAGATTTAAATAATAAAAGAATCCTAATAGACTGTAATTATTGTAATCTATCTGTAGATATTAAAAACATTTTTGAGAGGAAAGCATGTTTCAGTTACTGGTAATGCAGTGTTACTGCTGAGCCGCATTTATATTCCTCCTCCCTAATTAGGATTATAGTGTTTAAGAGTTTCTTAACTTCAGCAGCTAAAGCTTTAGGATGAGAGCACCGTGCACACAAAGTGCAGCACAAGCTCTGGTGTTGCCACAATCCCCACGCCTGATCTTGGGCTCTGTTTAGCTAACTTTGAGATTCTGAGGTACAGAGCTAAAGAACAAAAGATTTAAAACACTCCAGAAAGCAAATCCTTACTTGGCTTGTCAAACTATACATACTTGTTTTACAATTTATCACAGCTGGTATTCCTGACCTGACTTCAGGCATTAGAAATCAAGAGCAGCCGTCTGCTCACCTTAGACTGCTTGCCCATAGAGGTATTTTGATGTTTTCTTTGAAATCGTATCTTATCCAAAAATAATAAGTACCAATGTGCCCTGTCTTTTTCTTTAACATTTTAAATGCTGAATGTTTTGGGGGGGTTTTTCTATCCACATTAAATCTGTCCCCTAAACTCCAGTGGTTTAAAATATATTAAAAATAACATAAATACAAATTATATGTTACTGATATAAATGCTAACCTAAGAAAAATGTGTTACCGCACATTTCAAAACAATATTTTATAAGACACGGCCTCAATGACTTTTCAAACATTTTAAGCCTTGTGAATAGTTTCTTCTATTGGCTGAGGGCTTAAAAAATCCAAGTGATAATTTGAACTGTGTCAGGAGCAATACAGTTAATTATATTACTTAAGAACATCTGCGGGAAAATTTGCCAGAGTAGCAAAAGGGGCTGCTGGTAATGAGTGGTGCAGGATTTTTTGCGTCAGAATCAGTCCTCAAAGGTGGCCACTGACACGTGACCCATAAACACTAGACAGGCACTAAAACCTATTCTTGAACAAGAGTCTGAGCTAACAGCCCCGTAAGATTTTTCATTAAAAATTAAGATAACATAGAAATACTGACAGTCTCTCTCCCCAAAGGAACCTCAGTGTGAGGCCTGAATCTATAATTCAAACATTAGAATATAATCACAAAAATGCATATTTTATATGTATTATATATGTATATAATAGCATATATTTGATGTATAAAATATAGAGAGGAGATAAATAATACATCATAATGTGGTATAATCTCACCTTTCAGAAACTATGAACACCTTGGCTTGGTATCTGGATCAGTCTCCAGAGATGATATTTTCTTACAATTAACTGCTGCTATTTATAGTCCACTCTAATCGGACCATTTATTATTATGGAAGCAAATGTAAAATGTTTTTCTATTTAATATTTAAGCTGTATTCCTTAAGATCTGCTAATTACCTACTACTCTATTTCTTTAAGGTCAAATATTTTAGGACTTGGTTATCTGAGATAAAAGCCAAAAATCCTGTTAAAATCTGAGGCGTTTCCAAAGGATCACATCCCATACACAGGAATGTTTCACTTCTAGAAATTCAAGACATAATGACAACAAAACAGAATATTGTCTGGTATACTCCTATTTTAGACTGGGTGGTGTTGCAAAAACAGAAGTGGAAATACAAATAATAGCACATGTGTACAATCAATATTAAGTTAATTTATGACCAGAATTTTCACTCTTCCAGACCTGTATAAAGGAAGTATTTCAATTCTGTTTAGAAATTTTTTTAAAATATCAACATAATTCAATTTAATTTGCATAAATAAGGAATAAAAATCTATGCTATAGCAAATTTCATTCTAATAGACATAATGAGGATTAATGTGATTCAACTAGGTTATATCACTTTAACTATGCACCAGTAGGTACAAACTCTTCACCATTAATAGCTCAGAAATGGACCTCAAAGATCCCATCCCTTCAATTTCCCTCTGATATCTACTCTAAGTAGATTTGTAACACATTGAGAGAGGGTAAAGAAAGGCTTCTTCCTTAGTAAACTTGATTTTTCAACCCCCCCATTCACAGTCCTCTGGTCTGAAGCTGAGACATCAAATTGATGTTCTGGAACTACTCTACGGACAAAACCATCTTAACTTTTACTAGCCTCCCTCAAAAAGAAAAAAAAAAAAATCCTCTAAATTTAATTTTTCTCATGATATATTTCCTCCTTTATGCAAAGCCTTCATTTGGTACCCTAAGATTCAGGAACCTGCTGTTACTCTAGCAATTACTGACCTCAGTGCTGTTCATTTCCAGACAAGAAAGCTGCTGAGAAAAAATTTCCTAAAATGGGTGGCATGGGGATTAAAATAAATTATCATGATGGAATTTGTACTCTGCTGTAGAGTATCAGTATTCCTAAATGAGCATTAGCATAAAGAGTTGATGTGAAGCCTTTCCACAAAATAATTTAGGCCTGTAATAAATATTCAACACACTGGGCTTTAAAATGGTTCCATCTCAGGGGAACAAGCTGGCTCTTACTTTAGCATCAATACACCAGTTGGCAGCCATAAAGTGTAAATGATACTTCACTTCAAAAGTTGTTTCTTCCTTAGAGAAAAACTGAGCTCCTGAAGAGAGAAAAGAGTTAAGATGAGAGAAGTTACCAGGAATCCTACACAGAACTAACATGTTTACTAGTTTTTTCTTTCCATTCCTGCTGTACTACTATTTGCCAATAATTCCTTTCATCTTAAGCCACAACATTTTCAAAGCTTTCATCTGACTGAGGCCCAGTGAATTTTCAGATAAAGCAGCTTCATTTAACTTTCTAGTTTTATTTAAAAAAAAAAAAAAAAAAAAAAAAAAAAAAAAGAAAAGAAAAAAAAACAACCTNGGTTACACCCAGGAAGAAAAAAAAAAAAAAAGGAAAGAGAAAAAAACCAACCTGGTAGTTTAATGTTGCCTTCCACAGTCTTCTAGTGTTTCTTCCAACCGAAATGCCATGCCAAGTGACATTTGTATGAATTCCACTGGAAAGAATGGGAATGTGTTCATGGAAATGCTCATTATTATCTGAAAAGTAATTAGGAAGTGAAATGGCCATCAATGTGTTATTTTTCCTCCACTATACGCTTTCCTCTTGGATGGTGGCTGTAAACAAAAAAAGTTTAAATCAAAAGATTAAAGAAGTGGAAATGGAAATAATTTCCTTCATACAAAGGAACCCATGATACTTTTGGTCCTCAAAGACCTCCTTTTGTAGAAATCAGCCTTGAAGAACTTTTACAGCGAATAAATTGTTGATCAATAAGATACTTGTTAAGAAATAATTAAAAACAAACATTACGGAGGATTAGATGATGTGCAGCCAGCTTCTCACATAAGTCAGTCTGCTTTAAAGTCCAAAGGTATTTTTAGATCTCTCTTACATAAAATTGCAAAGTCCATTTTTTTCTTACAAGGGTTGGTATACCTATACCTATGACTTCCTGTATGAAAGAATTTCAAAAGCTAACTGAAATTCTCACATTTAATAAAAGACCCTCATAAATCTCTTCAAAGTAGCTAAAACCCCCTTCTTTTAAAAATAAATTCTTGCAGTTTAGAAAATAACAATTTGAACTTAAAGGGATAAGGAGGAGCCTTAGAGCTTGGTAAGAAACTCTTACAAGAAAGGAAAAATGGACTAAGAAGGTACAGAAACTCCTCACATTTGCAGTTCAGGATTTGGGGAAAATGTAGCTAAGCATCAGTTGTTTAATTGTTAGCAGCAAGCACTAGACATGGAAAAGATAGGAGTGAAGGCTTCGCATCTTTGAGTTTGATTTTTAGTAGAAACTCATCATAATTAAGATTACAAACACAAACAGAAAAGCTACAATAACATTCCATTGCTGATGCATAGCAAATAATCATAAATAATCTGAAGATGTTCCTCAAGACAAATTAGTATCACTGGTCAAACAACTTTGTGTGGCAAGTTTCAGTGTGAATGTTACACTTGTCTGAGCTATTAGAAGTCAGTGGTGAAATTAAAAGCCTTTTATGACCTCAATTATTACCACCCATCATCTTCCTACTCATGTTCATGAAAATAAAACTGCTTAGTACACTTAATTATGTAAGACAGATAAATAAATCTTGGAGTTACGCTGCTTTGAGTATATTCTGAAGTGGTATTGCCTCCTTAGGACAAGGAATATCTCCCCCAACCACATTTTAATTCTGTTTTCTTTCAATCTTATGACTCAAGGATTTAGGGCTGTTTGCACTGTAAATAGAGCAATCACCAGTCTGTCATGGTGGCAGTGGCAGAGAATGCTTTAATTCCAAAGAAATGGAAGTCAAGATTTAGATTATGACCTTTGATTCATGCAGTTTGGAAAAAGACTTTTAGAATGAGGAGTAGAGGTGCAGAAAGGTGTCCTTTTCTGGAATTAGCAATTCTGCTGCTGTGCTATGCAAATCACCATGAATAGATTTTTTTTTTAGTTGATTATTGGCATAAAATAACTCTCATTAAGCTAAAAAAATAAGATAAAGAACAAAATTCACCATTATGTTGATGATAGAAATGCCATGTTTCTAGTTTCATTGTTTAGTGTTCTTATCAAATGTTGTAACACAGGTCCTTTGAAGCAAAAAGATTTATTGGTTAAGTTTTCACATGTTACGTATTGGGGTCTTCTGGATGAAACAGAGAAATCATAAGAAATCCACACTACTTAAATGAGAAAATAGTTATGCCATATATTTGCTTAATAATCTGACTATCTCCAAATAGAAAAATCTTCAAACACAGCCTAAAGGCATAAATCCCTGTCTAATAATAATAAAAATATTCTTATATTTTAAATTACTTTCACTGACAAGTATTTCATTACTTATCTGCAGACATTGAAAGACCAGACTTATTTTTCACTCTACATTTGTTAGTCGTGTACCCTTAATAACGGTTTAAACCAACAACAAACAAGATGTGAAGTCTTCTTCACTGAGGGAGATCTTTGCAACTACTCAATATCACAATTAAATCAGTGCAGCATAAGTTCAGATTTACATGTAGAATTGTGATCTGGGATATTAATTTTCAAAGAGTTTTCTGCTTATGGGTTAACCAAAAACTACAGTGCCCACAGTGTTCCTATTGATTAGCAGTTCTTGGGAATAACAAAAAATGACACATTAAGGAAATTAGGGGGGTTTATCATTTCTCCACTTGATCAGTTTTATGAAGATAATTGAGTGTAAAGGCCTGATCTAAATTTTACAGGTTTTAGCAAAAGTCTGAGTCAATGCAAAAGGACTTTGGATCTAATTCCTCATATTTTATTACAATATGTAGTGGTTGACAGACTGGTTATGAGAATTTAATTTTAACTTTTATCCTTTCAAAACTTTCTTATACTTCTGATTGAAGTGAAATTGATAACACATCAGTCATGTTGATTTTAAGGTTCTAAGAGCCACTGAAAACTAGAGATTTAAGCATAGTCTCAATAAATCCACGTGGGTATTAGTGATACCATTAAAATGCTATGTTCATTATCTAAATGTCATGCTGGACATGAAGACTGTTCAGATAATTGAGTAAGAGATAATTAAGGGATTTTTAATATAATTAATAAGTAGGAGGTTCTGACCCTGTTATGGATAAATAAGAATTGTTTAAAGATAACTGAAGACGTACTTTTAGCTAAGAGTATTGCAAGAATTCAAAAAGAAACTGTTCTTCTGGTTTGTCATTGCTGTTTCACCATTTTATCATTTATCTCTTCTAGAAAACATAAATATCTGTTTTCTAAAATTTATTGCTAGTCAGGCAAGAAAATTGTGAAATAATTCATTGTGAATTTTGTTATTAGGCATTTACTGCTCCTCTAGTAAAATGTTGAGGCATATTCAGTCTAAAATTCACCAACTATCTACTGTAGTCACTTTCATGAGTGCCATAGAAATGAACTTCTGAACTGCACTCAGAATATGAATGCTTAAAGGAAAAAAATTGTTCTGTGTCATTGCTACCATTATAGCAGGCAAGTCCATATTTGAGATTACTTAAATTATTTACAGATTATTTTGAGTTTTTATGTTATAGAAATGCTATCATCTTAGTGAATCGACTTAGTAAATATATCCCCAGTTGAATATTTACAAGTAGATATAATGAATGGTGCTTCTTGACTCGAGAGAGACATCCAGCTCCCATTCAGCAGTGCATCTCTTGACAGGGGATTGGAAAGGAATTGAGGCAACTAAAGATGCAAAGAGGCAGAAGAAAATCAGCAGGTTCTGGCCATACATCCTTTATTCTCATTGCCACTATTGTTATCAGTAGTGGGCCATGTCCACCTATGCACCCTGGCTGCCAGCTGTTTTTGCAGCTGTTCTTAGCAGCCTCCAGGATTTCTAACATCTTATAGAGTTTCAAAATTTGGCCTAGTCAAGGATTTGTTGCAAAGAACATGCTTTAAGATAGACTCTGGTTTAAAACTTGCAGTGTATTTGGAGTTCTATGAAATTGTTTTGAGTAGAAAAGTCATGTAAGAATGGTAGGTACTTTAACTTGACCAGAAATTATTTAAAATTGTCAGGTAAAGATGTCACCAATGGCTTTCAGGATAAATGAGATTTTTTTTCATTTCTCTAGGTTCAGGCTGTTATCAAAGTAAATACATTACACAGAAACCCATTAATATTAAAAATGCAAAGCATCAAAAACAATTTCATATGTAAGGATTCTGTCTATTGGCTGACATTATACTGACCTCTCCTTTTAAGGCAATAAAATAGCTTTTTCTGCACCTAAAGTAATTTAAAGCCAGCTAACTGAAAAGTATGTGAAGAACAGCTCTGGCAGCCTTCATATGCAGCTGCTTGGCTCAAACACAGATTCATTACTGAATAAGAAAAACAACTTTTATAACTGGAAATTTGAAGAACACTAAAATTTAAATGTTGAAATTATGCCATGTTTGGTTCAGTGTAGTTAAATTAAAAATAAACATAGTTAGGAATTTGTGTTTAAAAATGGCAGGTTAAAAATATTTAGAATAAAACTGCATTTAAATATTATCATAGCAGGGGCTCATGATCATGAAATTTGTGGAATTTAAAATACCACTTCATCTGAATGAAAAACACTATTTGGGTATGGACCATTCATACTGAAACACACACATTGATTCTTTCAATGACAGCCAACATCCTCAGTTCTTTGGTTTTATATGTGCTTTCATGGACTTCATAAGTTTTTATAAAATGTTGATTTTTTTAAAAAATCAAAATTAGGTTCTACTAATTTTCTGTCTCTTTTTCTACAATATTTATTATTTTAACAACAAATATGTCAAACAGATATTGTTTATGCTTCTTTATACACTAGCGGTCATTCTCAGATACTGTTCTAAAGGTATTATGTACAAACCAAAATAGAACAGCAAAGAATTAAAGCAATCACCAAGGTTCAAAACAAAATAATTCACTGGGACAGGAATTCATTTTTTGCATCAAGTTCATAAATTAAGGATATCAATAAGCAGCTTATGGGTACAGAGACGCCACAGGTCGAAATACAGAGAAAACAGAATATCAATTGATTAAGTATGTCACTGGTTAATATTTTTTTAAAATCTATATAAAAATAATATATTGCATACTATTCTATACATTTTTACAGTTCATAGCCCCTTAATTCTGTTAAGAAATATATGAATTAAATAGGCTCAGTTTCTAGATTATTGAACACACATTTTTTTACTTTTTTAAATGTGCCCTTATTAAGCATGGAAAAATTAAAGTACAGTGCCTTAATGACGCATCATGATTTCAAGAATATTGATTTCCTTTTAAAGAAGTTAATTGCTAGAGAAATTTAAAGCTCATACTCAAAATATAAAATCCTGAATGTTACAAACTAGTTAGATTCTATCTCAACTAACCTACTGCTCTAGGGATGCTACTTCTAAATTTTATATTAATGTCATGACACGTTAGTTCTGGAGGAAAGCAAGCAATAAATATTCTCCTACTAAAAGCCACAGGGCTTGGGAATTTGTTTATTTGCTTACTTTGGGTTTGGTTATAGCTGGTTTTTGGTTTTGTTTTTTCTTTCCTAATGTGAACAGATGGATTTTCCTTTTAATTGAGAAAACTTTGTAAGATATACATTCTCTTTTAGGCAGATCTGAATCAGGTTTTGTGTTATACACCCAAAATCATATTTTTGCTTCAGATTCTCAGTAAACTGGGCAAAGGGGCTTCAGGCAAGAACTCAGAATTTTAGGAGTTAATAGCAAAGAGCTTTATTCTATACACCAGGGGTTTTTTGTAAGTTTCATACTCTATTATTTTTGGAAGGAAACAGCTGATTACCCTCTGTTGACATTAAAGCCATAAGCTAAAGTGGTATCTTTTATAAGAAGAAATTTTTTTTCTGGGTTTTTTTTTTTTTTTTTTTAATATATTTTAAGGTGGGGGTGTGCATGTATATGAATATATTCTGATCACGTTTAAAATGGTACTTTTGCTGATGCAGTTTTTCTAATCTCATATTGCCAGACGGGATATCCTTTGGTGAGTTTTTTTTTTTTTTTAACATGAAATTGTGTGGAAAATTAAAGTGGGAAACCATTCCATGAACCCTCAACACGTGTCCCGAACGAAGGCAGCAGGTGCTGTTAGAGACACTTCGCAGGCTGCAAAAGGAGGACAGCCCTTCCGCAGGATCAGAAACCCAACAGAAGTACAGACAGTGAAACATGGCCCGGAGTGCAGAACAGAGCCGTGCGTGTATCCCGGCTGCCCCTGGGAGCAGGAGGCCCCGCGCAGCAGCCCTGGGCTCCCGTCAGGGCTCTCCGGACGGGCTGGAGCAGGTCTGGCTGATCTATGGCTGCAGTAAAACTTCCCAGCCACAGCGTGGATGTACAGATGGAGGGGAAGAAACTGAACAAAGCCATTTAGCTGATTAGCAGTGAGAGCTCAGCAGTTTTTGACAGCTAGCATGTGTCTTATCCTGCTAAAACATGTTGTTCTGTAAATCCTCAAACCTAGTTTCTATTATTGTTTTAAAAGAGCTCTCACTGCCTATGGTAGTTGTGGTGCTGGTAGTGACACGTTATATGTGACTAATGGTGTAAGAGAGAGTTCAGAAGGCCAGAAACATTGTCCTGTCACAATAACAAAAGGGCAATCTTGTGTCTTGAATCAAGAATATCCTCTTTGAGGGGAAACTTATTTTGTGGTACACACAGCACTAAGCTATTATGTAATTGGCATCATTTACTCTATATTTATGGCATTATGAGTTTACTGTATTTGGGTTTGCTCAAATAATTTTACATATCTTGGAGAAATTGTATTTTATATGAAGATTTAATCTAACCACAGCTGCAGCAATATAAATTACACTTAAGACTATGCTGATTGATTATAATCAGTTGTAATCACGTCTTATAATTACATTTCATTCTGGAAGTAAAGGACTTTTAAGCCTACTCAGCACCCTGCTACATAAAGAAGATTAGCTGTTACTTCTGACAATCTCAGCCAACACTGAAATATGCATATAAACACCAAGTTTTATAAATTTATTGTTCAAGAACCAAATTAATTTCTTTTTGTGTCGATAAAAGGCAAAATGGAAATAAAAAATCTAAAATATATTGAAAACCACACTTCTATAAAATATCCTCATTAAAATATTTATAGTCTATTTAGTTTCAGTATACTAATAAATATAAGGAAAAATCCATTTTCTTGATATCCATCTGATAATTATTTATTGGTCTACCACTGTTCAATTATCAACAGAGTAGTGCAGGATGCATTGAAGGTATAACAAGTTAAAGTGGCATCCAAGTACTATGTATAAATCAGTATTTCTCTACGACAGTAAATTCAAAAGACTTTATAGGTGTATGTAATATTCCAGTTTCATTCTGGCAGCTTAATAGGTCTCCTTTTCAAAGAAACCAGCTATCTTATTTCACCCAAGCACAAGGCAGCTAAGTACTTATACTCAGTGCAGAGAGCAGGCAGGAGCTGCCCGCTTGCCTGAGACCCAGTTGCTGGTTCCTCTAGGTCTCCTTGGAAAATAGAAGTCTTCTGTGTTTGGGCCTAATGGTTCTAGTTGTCTGTGAGTTTCCTGTTCCAGTCTCCAAATTTTTATTGTTCCATAAATTAGTCCTTCTCCTGCGTGTACACTTTGACAGGTAGAGGCAGCAAGTTTACTTCAGCCTTCAGGGCTCGTCTGTGCCTGCCTTCCCAGAAACCGTGGCAGCTATTCCATTTTGTAACTGCTATGGCAATGGCCAGGCCAGGAGCAAAGCCATAAACACCTGAGTAGTATTTCACTCATTTTCCAGAATAGTTTCATTAGACATTATTTCTTTGCCTCCACTTTGCCTCCAATCATTTCATCTGTTTCTAAGCTGTGCCATAGGTATCCGGTCCACAGGATTATAGTCAGTAACCTAATCTCTGCTCCTGTTGCCCCTTACAGTAATCTGAGTTTTAAGAAGGAAAAGGTCACGCCATATGATAATAATATAGACTGTTTCACAATTCTTTCAATTTTTTTCTTTTCAGCATATGAATATTCACAGTCACCAAAGTTAAAAGTTTAAAATTCTACCACAGAAGTGATGTTTGTGTACAAACATGTAAAATTATTGCAATGTTTGCATGATCCCATGTGTCTTTTGGGTGTGGTACACAGTAAATTAGACGAGAACCTCCTACTAGATGTGAGCTGAAGTAATACCCTGAGGCATGGCTGAGAATTGACCTTACCCATGAAGCCAGTTAAGGGCTCCTTTCTACCATCAGCCTAAACCAGACCAACACTTGTTCAGAACAGCTGGATGGAAATAGGTGTGACAGCTCAGTACAGTGTGGGTTAACTTGTTTGTTTGATTTCTTGTCCCACAGGGGAGTATTGCTCACTGAATGCTCAGGCAGATTGAGTTAATTTTCCCATATTTGAAGGGAGGAGCTGGACAGACATTCTCATGAGCTGATGATGAAGCACATGTTAAATGTTCCCTTATTACTGACAATTAGGAACCCAATGGAAAGAAGGCAAACAGAACAAAGAATTGCATCCTTGGTGCAGGTTAGGTTAACTTTACCTGTCCTGTGTATTGTAACACTTACATTCCAAGATTATAAATTACTTCTTGCAGATTCCCCCTGCTACAACGTGGTATTTTTCTCTGTAATCCAGACACTGTTTTGACAATCACTAGATGTTAATAATATATAAATGAGCAAATACTAGGGCACTTTTACCTCAGTATTCTTAAGGCAGAGGATTGTGCCACATTACTATATGTTTTCAGCACTAAACAGAATCTTGATATTTAATAAGGCATCCGTGCTAAATAGTTCAGAGGAGCTCAGTAAATATATTTTTGCATGGATATTTTATTAGAATATTTCATTATATCTCTCATGAGATTTTTGCTGGAAAATATTCATTCCAGTTAATTTAGATAGAATAATGTCATAGGAATTGAAAAATATTAACAGGAACAGGATAATATGGACAAAATACCATTCACTTGGGCAGTATCTGAATTGATAGGCGGGTGCCCAACAGGTTCCTCCATTGCCTGGAATGTTGCCCAAGTGGGATTTCCACTCCAGGTGCTTTCTGGCCTGGTATGTTTTGTCCATACATTATGTTCCCAGCACAATCTGAACATGGAGGTGGTGGCAATGTATAGCTCAAAGGTCTATTTTAATATCAAAATCTGGACCTGAAATCTTAAATATACCCTTTTCAATCACTTATCCATAGCCTCAGTAAATTTCAGCCTTATCTCCTATTTTTTTTATCCTCTCTTATTTCTATCCTTGTCTTTCACTTATGAATCATATCTTGGCACCGTTTAGGCAATAAGAATTTGGAGTAAAGACTGTAATTTCTATACACTTTTTTTTTTACTGATATGTTCAGCTTATGTCATTTAGATATAATTTAGATATGATTTTACTTTTCTTTTAAAGTTATCACTACTATTTGCCTTGATCCACATTGTGCACAATCTAAGTTAAACAATTCAAGCATCTGTAAGTGTTCTGTGCTCATATCTATGCAGTACTTAACAAGTTTCCTTCATTTGTCTGCATACATGTTGTTTATATCACACACAGTTTTACTTGAGGCATATTTTGATAGGTTTAGTGTAATTGTCCTTTGCAAATGTCTCTGCAAAGTTTGCTAATGTACCTCGGTCCATGATATGAAACTCTTCTTGACATTATAGAGAATGTCTTAATATTTTTAAATAATATTTGAATACACATTTCGTATTTAATCAATTATCTTTGTTATTCAAATTACTTATGCAAATTAGCTG
The DNA here is from genome assembly GCA_013400735.1 of Pomatostomus ruficeps. Lineage (NCBI taxonomy): Eukaryota > Metazoa > Chordata > Aves > Passeriformes > Timaliidae > Pomatostomus > Pomatostomus ruficeps. Next base: position 35,190 of record VYZT01005456.1, on the reverse strand, counting down.
TTTGACAGAGTCTGTGATCTAAGTTGCTTAAATTGTATGGCATGTATGTAGTGGATGAACAGTTTCAGGGGCTGCCAGTACACTCCTGACATGCTGAGAACACCAGTAATTACAGTCCCTGGTGCTTTGCTTTCTGTAATCACGGCTGGACAGAATGCTCTTCAGTTACATCTGATGGGGACATGTCATGATGATGGAAACAAGAGTCAAGAATTAGAAAACAGTATTTACGGGGCACAGCCCAGAAAAGGGAAAGCCCCAGAGGAAGAGAGAAAATGTATATGAATGAGAAATAATTGGAGATCAGATGAGAGACCTGGGACCAACTAGGTTTTCAGAGCCAAAAATGAGAATTATGCACAGAAGACAAAATTTTGCATTTAGTTTAACCTTTATATAGGGTCTATATCTGTGCAGCTAGGAGATAGAGATATCCTTTTTTNTTTTTTTTTTTTTTTTGTTGATAAGGATCTGGTAGAAAGAAAGAGTCAAGCAGGATTCTGGTAGAAGAATTTCACATTAGGCACCAATAAAGGAAAAGATAATTTTCAGAAAACATCCTCTACCCAGGTTCATACAGCTGAATAAACTTTCAAAATACTGCAAAGCACACTAGTCAGAATATGAATATTGAATATGTGAATGTGCATATGGGTAGGTACACATTAGTGGTGGTTTTGATTGTTGTATTTTTAAGATGAATGATGGCACATTTAGAAGCCACTTCAACATGCTCAAAATCATAAATTATTATGTCTAAAGAAGAGGTGGCATTTTTAACTATATGATCCATAAACTGCTATAAAACTAGTTGAGCAGCGTGATACCGAAATGGGCCCAAATCCAGCTGGATGAGACCCAGCTTTATGAAAACAAACTGACCGAGCAGTAAGTTCCAAAGGAAATGAAATGAGACTATGCTCCTCATTAAGCTAATAACAACAACAACAAAAAAGTCTGTCTGCCTGGAAGAAATGTGGATTCCAGTTGGAGCAATCCATAAATTAGGTTTTGTAATTCTTTTTGTGACTTCAATCCACATTGTTCTCTTTAATACAGAAATAAATAGCATCTAATAAGGCCATCTTGCAAACATCAGTACTATCTGGCTCCAAGCTAGAATGATTCACTCAGAGAAGATGATTTAAATTAATGTATTTGCTATAGAGATTTTTTGTCACCAGCAGTCGGAGAGACTGAGAGCTCTGTGCACACTGTGGGTCAGCAGTGCTGTGACCCAAAGTGTAGTTCCAGTGTGGATGATGAGCCATGACCTGCGTGCAGGAAGGTGACTGTCTCCAGTGTGCCCCGGTCCCTGGCTGCCCCGCAGTGAGCACACATCCCAGGATCCTTCCCAGGAACAGTGTGCAGCCTGGTACCAGCCGGATGGGCTGGGGGCCAAGGTGCAGACAAATATCACAATGTGTGGCATGCTGTGCACAACAGATGGGCTGAGCTGAGAGCTTCACTGGAAAGCAAACACAGCAGCACACATTTCAAACATCTGTACAGATCTCCTGCTCTTCTCTTGTGTTTACCATCCCCTGAGTTTCTCCCTGCTCTTGGAAACATGGCTAGCTAACAGCTAGGTTTCTATTAAGTCTAGTTAACATTTGCATTTTATCTGGTGTTTAAAGTTTAGACTAATTTTTCTGCAAACTTTAGATCTGAAGCTCAGAGTGCAAACAGTATTATGAGAAACTTCCACCTTCCACGATCTAATTAAGCACATCAATTGTATGTGTTTGATTCTCCAGAGACCCTAGGTATCCAAATTAGCCTTGCTGCACAAGCATTGCTTCACTTTTAGAATGACTGGGGTTTTCACCTCATGCTACTCCATTATTCAGCTGTTTAGCCAAATGTTACAAAATGAGGTCATTTGTCCTCCTCGCAGCAAAAGGGAGAGGAAAGGTCATTAGCAGAAGCCCCGCTGTAGTGAGCAGTGGTTTTCTCTGGGAGAGGTGCTCTGATGGGTAGTACTTTTGATCTATGCAGATCATTGCATCAACATTCTCTGTATTTAGCGCTATGTGATTATTGCAATAGTTATTGTAAAATCTCTTCTGAACAGGGATAACACTACAGGAGGGAGGAGACAGAGAAGCTTAGAAAATGGGAAAGCCTTATCAGAGAGTTCCTTGGTTATAAGTTTTCAATAAGCAATAGCACAAAAAGAATAAAATGAAAGAAAGTTATGCATTAGCATTGCAAATATTTCAAGTTACATGTCTAAATATAAGTAGTTGCCTGTGAAAAGGATAAAGGTACTTGTTTGTAAATAGGTAGGGTCTGATCTGATCAGGAGGTTATAGTATTTCAGTATAAGAAATCTCACCTGAAAACTGGGACTGATGATCACAGAGTTTCCAGATGAGAACAGATATAATACAGACAGATATTAACAGCTGGGAAAGTGAACTACTTCATATGTGGGAGAAAGGAGAAAAGAAGCAAAAAAGGATAAGTAAATGCTTGTGTAAATAAAGTAACAGTCCTCTGGTTGCTGATGAATTGTCATGATTGCATTCATCAACACTGAAAATAAAGATACTGCAGCAGTGAAACATTAAACAGTGACAGACTGGCTGATTTTTTTTTGTTTTTTAAGGGATAAGGAACACCGTATTTTAGCAATGTAATGCTTTATCCACTGGGCTATGAACCTCTTTTGAACTCACATTATGAAGTGGTTGAGAAATGGATTGTGGTAGAGAAGTGTATCAAAGAAAGCAGGAAAGCAGACTCAGAAATACAGAAAAAGGAAAGAAAAACCCACTCTCCTTCTGCCTTGTGCATCCCACCCACATAGATTCTTTCAAGTGAGACACCCAAGTCACGAATAGGGTTCCAAACCACTGAGCAAACAACAAAGAGTATTTTGCTAATATGTAATGATTGTTTTCTACTCAATGTTCATCTATTCTTCTGCTGATGCTTTTGCTAATTCACTGTGTATTCTGAGAGGTAAATTTACACCCCGCTCTATGTGCTGTATTCGAGGCTTGGATTTTGGATGAGACTGATACCTTTACTGTGGCTTCCATACTTGATGTATGATGCTGCCTCCACCAGCACTGAAAGTGATAAAGAAGCTACTGAAATTATAATGTTACACTAAAAATATCCATACATTTCCAACTCTAACTCCTTCTGTATGTATTTTATGTTTCCAAATCTAGATAAAATAGAGAGAGTTGTTTGAGAAAGTGAATCTCTCAATAAAAAATTCACAGCTTAAATTTAAACATTCTTATATGAATCTAATGTCCTGCTAGCCACATATATTTACTGAAAAGCACAGTGACAACATTATGTTTTGAAGCTGCAAATAATCTTAAAAGAAAAGTCTTCAAATTTTTTGAAAGCATTCTATTTAAAAATGCCCTTGGGAAACACTCTCTTGGAACGCAAATACCTTAGAAACACAGGCAACATGAAATATTGTAATAAAGTAATACAAAATTTGGTTTTGATAAGATGGAAATAATGCTTTTTTTAAAAAAAGGTGTCTTCATGCAATTCTCCTCCTGTTGTCTTTGCACTTGTAAATAAAACTGTGTTCTTCCATTTTAGAGAAAGGAGTAGAAAATTGCATTAAAAATTCCATAGCACAGCAGTGAAACTCTCCCTAGTCTCACAGAGTTATCCTGATGTCCTAAAAAGTGAGTGTTATGTTAGAAGTCTAGTGCATCATTTGATATATTTATTTGAATTAATATTTAATCCCTTTTTTAATTATTGTGAACCATCAACCTCCAAATAGTACATCATTCACAAGCAATTACAAAGCACTTTTAAAAGATACATATAGATATATATCATTTATATAAATGGATATTATTCACTGGTTGTCTACTGTTTAAAATAATAAAGAAGGAAAATATTTTTAATACATCCCTAGATTACAAATTTTGCAGAAAAGCTGGTGGTCAGTGCATTTAAAAACCTACAGGAATGAAGAAGATGTTCAATTATGAAATTAAGTGCTTCGTTTTAACTGATCAAACTTGAAGACATCAGCCTTCACTAATGCCTCACTTTCCAATTCTGCAAAATAAATTAATTTCCCACAGTCTAGGAAATGGGAATACTTAAAATTGTTTATGTCACCAAGAGTTTGAGGTGTTCAAAATAATGGTGCTGGATGATTATTGTACACATAGGACAAAGATATCTTTTTCGAGTATATTTTTATTGTAATTGCTGAGTAAATCTTTTGAATGTAAAGCCAGATTATATTATTTTGCTTTAGAGTGGCTACAGTGCTTTTATGCCTTTGATAGGACAAAGTAGTAGTGCCATTAATATTGTTGTATGCTACAAAATAAACCTGTTCCATCACCTTAAATTTGTCTTTTAACAATTGTTCAGTCGTATTTCCTGTTCTTACCTCCATATCTTTGATTTGTACTGACTCTGGAGCAGGTCAGAGTGATTTCTACTGGAGATATATCCACTGAGACTTGCTGTATCTCAGCTGGATTCAGTATATTACTTAGGAAGTTTTCAGAATTTATGTATGTGTATATATGTGTGTGTGATGTATATTACAGATATCTGTGTGTATATACAGACACACATTGGCAGTGGCCAATTTCAGCTCCTGTTGTCCTGCCTGAGACACATACGTGTATAAGGTAACAACAGCAAACCAGGGAAATTGTATATAGTTAATTATGGAAAGTTCTCTATCTCCTAAAACTCTTAAAACCTTTTCTTTCAATGAACACCACATGCTGAGCACCACATTCATAAATAAACATTTGCACTAAAAGGCCAGACTGGTGGCAGAACAGGACGATGTTATTTGGGTTTTCAGTTCTTGACTAATGAATCACCTCCTACAAATTTGTATATGAAAAGATAGAAATGGGGCTTTCAGTTAGGGTCTTGTTAGCAGAAAAGTCTTGCATATTTCTTCTATAATTTCTTTCAGAAAACCAGCCAACTGATTTTCTTTTCAATAAAAATTAATACTGTTACTAGCCAGGATTCAAAATCAGGAAATTATTGACATGAGCTTTTCTGCTAACATAATGTTGAATAGTGTCCGTCATCTGTTGAGGCTGGAATGCTTTATGAACTCAGCTTTTGCAAAGAGCTCCCATTCAAGCACTACATTCTGGGTACAAGTGAAAAGCTGAAATGTGTGTCTTCCTTCTCGGGCATTACAGGGTTGGAGGTGGACCTGCTCCTAGTAGAACCTGAATACTAAATTTACCTGTTATGAATTAAGGAGGTCTACTCCAGGCAGCAGTAGAAGAAAAGTTGTATAACCAGAACTATACAATTAAGGAAAGTTGTGGTAGCTGGGTAGTCAGCTCACAAAGGTGAGGTTGCCATTGCTTTTAGGCGTTAAAATATTCTCACATTTTACTGCATAAAAGTCAAAACTGTCAGAAAAACCCTCACAAGGATTCTGTTTCCAGCTTTTTTCCTAAAACATCTTCTATGTACTCCTACTTTATAATGGTACAGTGCTTTTGTGACAAGACTTTCAAAGGGATATTGTAGTATATATACTCTGACATTAGTTTTCCTATTCAGATTAATTTCCCTAAATATATAGCACAGAAGGGTTCTAACCTTCACAGATAAAATTAATATAGTATTTCAGTAATTAAGTGTTTGAATAGGATTGGTTTTCTGCCAACCATAATCATTGGCAGACAAGGAATTTTTATTTCTGTGTGGAGTCTGTAAGGTTGATACAGGGTCTGGTTATCAGCTGATGGTACATGCAGAGCACAACTCGCTGGTAGGCTTCAAAGCTAACAGTGTGTCACCTTCACACTTCCAGTCCTGCTCCAGATACACGGGACCAGATTCTTGGCAGCAGCCAGAGATGTCTGAATGCTTCTCTAAATTACTCTGGCTACTAATTGTGCCAAACATTCATTATGGTATCCAGTAATCTCAGGGCAGAGTGCAGGTTTGGCCACATTTCCCGTGCAAGTCCCAGGCAAGCAGATGGTTGGAGAATTATGCTGGCATTTGCCCCTTTAGGAAGTCTATATGCTCTGGGTGATGCTTCCACTGGTAAATGCAGGCATTAGTGACACTTGGCACAGACAGCACGAGACAAAGCAGCCTGGAAAAGAGACACATTCTGTTCCTAACAGGCACAATGATTAATAGTCATGTTACATATACCATGCACAGTCTGAAAGGTTTTCTATTCTTTTGGATTATTAAAAGAGTATATTCTTGAAGCATTTTCCATTTCAGTCAACTTATTTAAAAATATAGTGAGAATTAAATGTCAGACTTTCATGTTTACAATTGTATTTCTTTCACCAAATTCCCCAGTGAGGTGACAGCATCTGTGACCTTGCAGTGGATGCCTGACAACTTTCACTGCCAACAGAAGACAAGTCTTTATTTGCTGCAAGGGTCATGTAACTTATAGTTCACTTTGGGTATGATCCTTAACTGCATATACACCATTGATCAGTTACCACTGCTCTGGCATCATAAAATAGTGTCCCCAAGAGGAACTCTCACAGGTGTATGAACTTGTGCAGAAAGATAAGGCAGACTGATACTACTGAATGTCAAAGAATGCCTTGATTTTGCAAAGACAAAACTGCAATTTCCATGTTAATGAACAAACTCCTGCTGTCATTAAATCCTTCAAAAATTTACAAAAGAACGTATTCAGTTAGCAGGCAGATCAAATGTATCAAACCAGGCTCAGGTAACCCTAGCCTACAATTAAATGTCATTTCCTCTTGGGAACAATTCTTCAAAAAGAGAGCAGCAGTAGTGCCAAGAATGTGTCAGCAGCTGAAACTGCAACTGGAAAACAGCAGGTTATATTTCAGTGACTTAATTTGTTGTCTTAAACACAACCCTGAGAACTTCAGGTCTAAAAAGGTGGCAGAGACATGAGGCTGGGTATGTTGGTGATCTGAGGCAGACATTAAAGAACTGGAAGCTGTTTTCTGACAGTACAGCCACAAAATCTGCTCCTTAACTCACTGCCTCAACTTTGACAGAAAAGAAAACTATTTAAAGTTCAATATCTGTCAAATAGAAATCAAATGTCAGTCTTCCATTCTGAGATGCAAAATTCAGAAAGCAGAAGAAATTGCTCTCTTACAATCTGGTTTTAAGAGAAGTCAAGATCAATGTTATTGATTTAACAAGAAACTTAATTATTCATTTTATATCTAGTTTATTACAAAAGTTTGCCACATGTTGACTAATTATTTTGCTAGGAAATTGTATCTGTCTAAATTAATAATGGAAGAGTGCAGCGTTTACCCTGAGGCTGCAAAGATTGGGAACAAACAGGAAAAAAAGCCTAGTTTAAGGAAGCTAGAAATGTACATGTGATTACAAGCGTCAACTTTGCACCAAGACAAAGCATAAGGAAACTGCAGTTATTATTTCCCACTGGAGGATAATTAAATACAAATAATAAAGACTGCACAATCTCGGAGGTTATAAGCTCTCTTTGTCAGGAAGCATATTCCTGAGTGACAGCTGTCACAGGCCCTGGCTCCGTGTGCCACAGCCTATTTGAAGCTCTAATTGTGCAGAGAAATGTGCAATTCTCAGAAGACATGTCACTGCACACTGTGAGAGGAGTCCTTTGGCTCTGGCTGGGAGATCATATGAACATAACACAGCTGACAGCAAATGGGAGGTGGAAAAATAGAGTTAAATAAATATGTCCTTAACATGAAGGTCAAAATCCAAACAAACCCACTTTTCACAAAGAGGAAATCTAAGAAAGTGACTTTCAGCACCACCGGGGCAAAATCAGCCTAAGAACAAAACATATCCTTTGAAAATTAGCTGAGGGGAGGCATGTCACATAATGATAATCAGTCAAAAAAATTCTATGACAGGAACCTTCATCAGTTAACTATTTTATAATATGTCACTGACACTTAAGAACATAAACTTTCCTCTAGAGCTATTAGTCAAGGCCTCTTCCTTTCCATTTTGAGTCAAAAGTTGAATATAATTTAAAACATGTGCAAAAGCAAGAGAAGTTATTACTTCTGAAGTATAACCATCACTAAAATTGCACACCTTAAGTTTCCTTTTGAAAAACTGTAAGTTATTACAGCACTTTTCTCTGAGAGAAAACCAAATTGCATATTTTTCCTTCAAAAACACTAACATGAGTAATTTTAGCTTGAAACTTAGGAATGAGATGATAAGCTACACTAAATGGGAAGCACAGGTGCTGTTATTGGAGCCTTCACATGAGCTTTAGGATTGGGATGCACAGAACAAGCACATAAACAAGTAAATAACTCCTTACACACACATAGAGTAAGCGAAAGACATTGGGAAATCCGTACTGACCCCAATCCCTGCGAACCATGAAGAGTGAAAGTGTTTATTTGTGTGAAGAAAATAGTCCTTGAAAGCTTTTGTAAAAAGTAACTCGGAAATTGGGATAATTTTTTTTTTCATTTTAATAGAGTATATAACAATTAATCTCATAGGACAACTGTTCCTGTGGTGGTTTTCTTTGTTGGTTTGTTTAGCAAGGAATACTATAAATACCGTGAAGGTGACACTGAGCATTGTGAAGACACATAGACCAGAAAAAGAATCTTCTGAGAAGTGTTAACAACCTTTTTTTTTTCCAATCCTGTAATATTTATGGGTGTTTAGAATGTAGTTAATATAGTGTTCACACTCTGGAATGCTACAGGCATTTCTTTCTGCTGCATATAAATGAGTAAATATTAATGCTTGTAAAACCTTTGCCAAAGAAAATTTTAGGTCAAACAAGGAAACCTTTGTAATTCCAGAAGTTCTTATAAAGTCAAGGAATATAGCTAAAGATTTTTTTCTATGTTCATCTGTGTGCATTTAAAACATTTTTACTACTAGTCTAATGTAAATGCCTTGATTTAAGGACTTGAAGAAAGGATGCTAAAGCTTTTTTTAGAAATTCAGCTTTTCCCAAGACTGTACTCACATTATTCATTTATTTTTGTTTTACTAGGTTTTTGTTCATAAGAATAGAAACTTCACAGCTTGATAAATTACATGTCAGAACCTGTTCCTGTTTATTGTTTGGGGGCTTAAGGGATTATCCAAAAGGTTTTGGCTTTCTGTTCTCAGGTTTTTTATAGCCACTTGAATCGTAGGAGTAGACACGCAAATATTCACAAAGTACTTTAGACAGTTGATGGCTGTATTTTTTATTATTATTGCTATTTGTAATACATTTAGCCATTTCTCCATGATTTTCTAAGGATGCTTTAGGCACATCTGTTTATCTTACCTTTTTCAAAAACCTCAATTTTACCTGCAGAAATAATTGTTCCTTTGTATTATAAATCACAGAGATGCAGGCCCCTAAAGCTCTATTGTGTGTGATTTAAAAACTGAAATAAGCTAAAAGGCTCAACAGAGGATGAATACTAAACCTGAAATTGCTTTGACAGTAAGGATGCAATAATTTATTTCTACTCACTATTAGAAGTTCATTGAATCTAATTCCATTAAATATTTCTGTAAATGCATGAAATATTCAAATATGGTTATGTATTAATTGAATCATCTTTTGAAAATATCTTTGGTGATATAGTGCCTAGAATATCTTTTTGCAGTGTAAGACATTGTTCTACGCATTTTAAAAAATATTAAGAATTAAAAAATTGATCCAAGTTTTTGTTGGGGAGTAGCATGCCTTTGATTTTTGAACAATTATAAGAACTGTATCTTTGAGACAGATGCAATCATTTAGATAGGTCATCAAATTAAGTTAATGACTATAAATGAAGAAAATCAGAATATGACTGCATTATTAAGAAGATCATCTTAGCTAAGCTGGTATGCTTTTAATGCCATTTTGATAACTTGATACAGAATTATATTTCAGTAATAAAAAGTAAAAGTATGCTCGTTAAGGCACTTGATAATTACACAAGAGCTCTGACCATGCAAACTTCTCCTGTCCAGTGTTAAACACTGCAGTGGTGGATCTTTGAGGCTGTTTCCATTCTCTTCATGCCCATTAGAAGACTCTCATGCAAGGAGATGAACTACAGCAGCTCATGTGTTCTCGATCCATCAGTGCAGTGTTGCTCACCTACTGCTTTGGGAAACCAGCAGCAGTTCCATGGGATTTGTTGACCACTCAGTGTTTCCCAAAAGACAGGGATCTCTTCAGGCATTTGCTCCACATAGAGATTCAGTCAGCAGACAATGCAGCTTTACATATTCTTTTGCTCAGACCTCAGCCCAAAATTCTACCCCAACTTTCAATCTGTAATTTCAAAAGTTTCAGGACTTTCTGATTCAGCTTTCCATCCACCAATTGTCAGATATGGCCTCAACATTTGGTTTAATTATACTGTAATTGAAATACGCTGCTGCGTAGTGAAATTATTATCCTTTGGCTCGCAGAGAACTGCCTTAAGGCCTGTTCCAGAAGTCCTGTGACAAAGAAAACTCTCAATGTCTCTGTTTAAACAGACTAATTGCAGTGAAATCTTTGCCGGGGGTAAGACTGGAGGCCCTTAACGAGAATAGCGCTGACTGAGACCAGTGAAACGTAATATCTCTGTTATACAATGAGCTTTACAGAGTTTAGCAGAAAAAACATTTTCCCTCTCATGAAATCATGTTTTTCTTGCAAGAAATGTTATCTCTGGTTTGGCTACTGGCTCCTACCTATGAGACAGAGTCAGGCACTACTGAAACTGGCAGCCCCTTACCTCAGCACACTGCTTTGGCAGCATCCCCCTTTCTGAGGTCCACATATCTAACCTGCTGTGCTATTTCCCTCCAAGTTATGCCTCACTATGTCCATACCTTCAAACACCAAGGCTTATAGCAGCTCTGTAGTAAACCCGCTCTTCTGACACAGGTCTTACACAGCTAAGCAGGAACAAAGCCCCACATCTGCCTAAGAGACAAGTGGGAAACAGGAGAGGACAGAATACAGGATCGATTAATGTTGCAATGAGTAAGATAATCTGCTGCTTAGAAGATGTTTAAATTATTCTGGAAACCTAACTATAGCACATAAAAATATAAAATCAAAACCTGGAAATTTAATTGGAAAAAAGCAAAAGAAAGCAAAAGACTCAAGGCTGTGTCAGTTAATATTCTACTATTTTAAGCAAAAATTGACTGAAAAGTGAGAAAATTTTATCTCAAACTTTTGAGTTAAGATTTTCCAAACCAAAGTTGATTTCAAAACCTTTCATCTATGAAAAGACTTTAAAAATGCAAGAATTAACAAATTTTTTATAGCTTCTATATGAGATATTTAATTTTTCAAATTAAAGTATTATTGAAAAAATACTTTTATTGTGCCCATTTTAATGTTTCTTTTCCAGTTAAATATTGTGTTAAAAGGCTCATCTATTCATACAGTTTTTAAATTTGCTTCACTGAAAATTAAAAGGAATAGATATTTTCATTTAAAAGAAGTAATGTAGTTTGCAGCAAAGAAAACCATATTGCTTCTGCAGTATAATAGTGAACCTCTGTGAAAGAAAAGTCTGATATTTCATAGGTGTACAGGATTATGTCACATGCAATAATTTCAGTGATTGAATGGGTAAATAGAACATCCTTACCTGTTCTTCAGCTCTCTTTCTTTTTTTTGTTTGACTCTGTGGGTAAAGATGAATTTTACACCTGGAATTTTTGAGCAAATTACCTATAACAAAGGATTCAAATAGGAAAAAAAATCATCACCTTTCCAAAATGCACAACTCCTGAGCCTTGTCTTTTTTTCAAGCTAGCAAGGATGAGACCTATAACTACAGAGCTATTGAAACACAGAGAAAGCTGAACCTGCAGCCCTCTATCCAGGCCATGAAAGCTGCATTAGAGCTCGGACATGAGCTGCTGCAGCTGCTGGAGCCCCAGGCACAGCCGTGCACTCCATGTGGGGCATCCTGCCTGTGCCTGGCCCTGGCTTTCTGATTACATTTCTGTGATATTAATAGGGGAGAAGACATGAAAGCATCCAGAACGGGTAAATCCAGCACTTGTGCCACCCCCAGCACAGAGCAGCTGCTGCAGCATCTCCGAACAGCCCCAGCTGGTGGCAGGGGTGGTGAGAGCTGCATGCCTGCATGCCTGCATCCCTGCATCCCCTCATCCCGGCATCCCCGCAACCCTACATCCCTGTATCCCCGCATCCCTGCCTACCGGCATCCCCGCATCCTGGCATCCCCACATCCCTGTATCCCCACATCCTGGTATCCCCACATCCCTGTATCCCCGCATCCCTGCATTCCTGCATCCCTGCAACCCTGCATACTGGCATCCCTGCAATCCTATATACCTGTATCCCCACATCCCTGCATCCCTGTATGCCCATATCCCTGCATCCCCACATCCCCGCATCCCAGTATCCCCGTATTCCTGCATCCCTGCATCCCGGCATCCCCATATCCCTGTATCCCCACATCCCCGCATCCCCGCGCCCCTGTATCCCTGCATCCTGGCATCCCTGCATCCTTGTAACCCCACATCTCTGCATCCCTGCATCCCTGCATCCCTGCGGCCTCCGGGAGCGAAGCGCTGGGGACAAGCCCCGCAGCCCTGGGAGCAGCAGCAGCAGACCTGGGACAGTTGGAAATGCAGCGGTGTGAGTGGGCCATTACACATCACCTGGAAACTGTGTGGGAGAATGATCCTGTCATGTTTGCCCAGCCGTGGTTACAGACCAACCCCACCCTGCTGCCTGCCCTAGGCAGCGGGCACGGGCCGTGTTCATACATATATCAACAGTGCACTGTGCCACTTTCACCTGAAAAGATTATGCTCGTTTCAAATTATTGCATGCAGTGCCAGTCAATCAACATTTTTTTATTCTTCAGATCATACTGTGCTGGTTTCAAAGGGGGCTCAAGTCATCTTTTATTGCAGTGAGAAGAAAGGGATAAAAGAGCTTAGCTGATTTCAGTTAATGAAAGCAAAACCTTGTCTTTGTTTTTTGATTTTGAAACCAGTTGTGCTGGTGTGCATTTTTATTTTCAGCTTTTAAAATATTAAAATATAAGGATTTGATGATTAAATACTGCAATTAACAATGGCAACTTTCTCTAAATTTAAAATATAATTATGAGGTAATGATCAAGGCAAGCGGGCATTTTTGCCTGATAAAAGTGGAAGTACCGCTGACCAGATATATGCCAACCTGCATTAGCTTTCTTGGTAGCTAACCTCCAGGTAGTGCATTAATCTGCAGCTATTATCACAATTGCTATATATATTTCAGTGCACGCATCATTGTTACAGATGGTTTTATAAATTCTTTATCTTTATGAGAAAGGCAAAGTCTTTGAAGGTACTCATAATCCACTCATTTGGGGAGTATCCACAGTAAATTGCACCAATTTAAATTTGTTTTAATCAATATATTGTCAGTTCTTAATGAAGAACTGTACTGATATAGCGGGCCCTGGTGTTTGGGTTGTGGTTTGTAAAAGAAAGGAGTGCATTTGTACCCATGTCTGTTTAGTAACACTCAGCAGAGTGCAGATAAACACAGTGCACTAAAAGAACACTTGGATCCCCATCAATGGAAAATGACAGGCAAAGAGGGAGATTTTTTGCCTGAACCATGCAACAGTGATGCCTGTTTCAGATACTAACCACCCAGTTGCTCCCTCATACATGTACCAGAATAACCATACTTGTGACCAGTTCTACTAACCTCAGTTCCCAAAAGTGTAGCTACTTCTTTGCATACCCACATTATTTTCAGGATCAGACACTTATTTCTAACATTTCTAGAAATGTATTCATGTGTAATGGTTTGATGTTTATAAGAACATGCAAAGAAAACAATTGATCACTTTAAAACACTGTTAAGTCTCTGAGCAATTTATTACTGTGGGGTGAATTCTATTGTAAACACTTCATTCTGTATTTATTAATCACTCATCTTCAAAGCTAGGTAAAACAACAAATAAGAACAGTATTAATTAAAAATAATTCGCTTTTCTACTACCATTATTCTTCCAAAAGAATCTATTCAAATATGGAAATATTTTTGAAATTTTAGAAAGAAAATACTGAGAAATCTGCCTACTTAATTTCCACTCGTTTGGCTCAATGCAATCCATTCTGGTGAGCTGCAAATCTTTTTTTAATACGCGAAATCCATTTTAAGTGTCCAAAATTGAATATCTTGCAGAAATCCTTGAAATGGCATGTAGCTTTTAAAGGGTTTGCTTTGGCCAGTTATTGATGAACCTATGAAAACACTCCTGAGCTCTCATGGGCCATTCAGGATCTGCAGCCTGTGACTCCAGCCCATTGTCACTTGTCCAGCACATTGTTTGTGGCTGGTGGGCAGGTGCTTTGCTGCTGGTCTTTCACCTCGTGGTTTGAATAACAAAGAAGCCTTCCAGGCTGTTCAGCAAAATCTGTTAGATGTCAAATTCCCACATCTTCTGGTCATGGGCATCTGCCTGATTCACAGGGCTGAATGATAACTGCAGCAGAGAAACACCATCAGCAGCTGAAGGACCCCTCACAAAAGATCCCTTGATGGCTTTGTCAGATCCAAAAGAATCCCTTTGTTCTTCCCTCATCCTGACCTGCCTGTTATTTAGCAATGTGCAACTTGAAGATCCACAATACACCTAACATTGTGTTTGGCAGCCAAGTAAAAATAAAAAATAAGTTAAAAGAGTCAGAAATTATGCAAAACAATGTGGAATGTAGGTATGTAATGAACTTTTAAGGAGGCTGAAACTCTGGGAGCAGTGAGAAGACAAGGAAGAGCTAAGTATATGAAATAACACAGGATGCATGACATGACGTAGGTAGAAAATGATCAATACATTTCAGAATTGAGAAAAACTGATTTTAAGAAAAATTATAATAATAGTAATTTCAGACTATGGCATCACTGAAGTCATCTCAGGCTTAGGGGGCAAAGCCTCAGATGTTAGAAGTTCTCACTGTGGAGCTGATATCAAAGAGCCGTGACAATTTATGCAAGCTGAAGATCTACCCTGAGCAGCTCAAATGCAGCTTTGTGCACTGCTGAGCCAGGACATAGCAAGCTGTTCCTGGCTCTCCTTGCCACAGTATCTGTGCTCACCACCCTCGATTACCAAGTAAGTAAACAAACAGTCTTCTTCAAAAAAGATTCTGCAATTGAAGAGCTTTAAAAAAAAAGCAAACCAAACATGAAAATCAATGAAATTAATAAAAGGAGTCTGCTTAGGGCAAAAACATGCTGAAATTGGAGATTTTTTTTTATTTTTTTAAAGGAGCCAAGATATATTAGCCACAGAAAATGGTGGGTATGTTATCATCATGAAAAAATATTGATTTGTGTGCCTACCAGCTAAGCTAAACAGTTGGTAGGTTACAAAAAGTATGCAAGAAAAAAAACCAGTCCCCTCTTCTCATTTGATAAAAGGCATAAGATGAGGAAGTTCAGAGTTTGACTGCCTCTTCTGTGATTCTGAAATGCGTCAAATAATGCTTGAAATGGATCAAGAGTATTCCCTTCAGCTCTGTGCAAAAAAATGTCCTCATCTCAGCTGCAGCAGTTGATGTACTGCATTGACAAAGGCTTGTCTTAAAGACAGATCATTAGATAATGTGCTAGTGTACTCCAGAATTTGTATTTGAACAGAATTGCATTTTTAAGAAAAAGAAATTATTAATACTGCAGTGATCCAAGGGCTGCAAAATGTCTTTCTTTAGCTATTGACATAAACTTGGGTTCAGTATCAAAAGGCAATTTGTATGTTTATCTATCATGCCTTGTACTGTACATTATATTGCTCTAAAAAATACTTATCAGCTGAAGGTATATATGTTTTATCAGATTCTAGAACACTGTGTATAGACCTGGTCTATACTATTATGGGATCTTTCCATCTTAAAAAAAAAAAATCCTGAAAAAGTAAAACCATTGAAATTACTATCACAATTTTTTGGTCTCTTCTTTTTGATTTGCACATGGATTTTCCTTTCAAATATACAGATTGAACATTTCTTTCGCTAAATTAAAAGACTATAGTTTTTCTGAGATTAAATCTGAATTTTTGTGTTTCCAAAATTATATTTCTTAGGCTACAGTCTCAAGACCAACAATAATTAGGTTCCACAGAAATGGGAAAAATTGAAATATAGCATATAAACCCTGTTACATACTTCGAAGCATAATATTTTGGACTGTTTCTTCAAATTATATAATAAAATCATAAGCCTCACTAAAGTTTGACAAGAAAAAATTCTGGATTTTCCCTACTGATATTTACTGTATGTAAATCTAGTGATAAAACATCTCTTTAAAGCCATAAATATATTCGATTTTTTCTTTCTCCACCCTCTGTAATATCTCCTCTGATGGTATTACATCAACAAGCTTAGGAAACTCTAATTGGTGGAGCTCAGAATTTCCACAGCTGTTGAGTTATTGCTGCCAGTGCATTAGAACCTGGGGAGGCATAATCTGACCACTGGGCTCTGCAGTGGAACTGAGGTCCAAGAAAAGTCATCTTAAATGTGAAAAGGTACAGAGCAAGGCTTCAGGAATGATCAGAGGACTGGGGAGGCTTTTTTGCAAGATTTTTAGAGTCAGAATGGTTTAACTGAGCAAAACAACTGAAGTCTGCAAGCACATATGATTGCTGTCTAAAAAAACACACTGTAGGAGTAAATATTGAGCAGTGATACTGTAAGCTAAAGGACAGTGCTGTCAGTAGGAAAAAAATGGTGATGACTGTGAATGTATTTAACTGGAAATGAGACAGTTCTAAACTACTAGAAAAATGTGTTTCTGGAGCTGCCTTCCGAAGAAAGGAGCACAGAAGCTAGAACTCAGGAATGGGTTGCCTTAATAGTTATGAAGTTAATTATTTCTTCTTTCAGTATTTCCAAATGTAAATATCAGTTCTTGCACTTATGTGTGTGCTTTGAATGGAGAATTTACAATCATTAATGAAAATGACACAGAAATGTCATTTTCAGGAAGTTATTTCTTCTGTCAAGGAACCCTGAATGTGAACAGGGCACAAAACTGCAAAATAAGCCATATCCAGATGCACTTTGCATCTTCTTGCCTGCTGTTTTGTAGCATTTGAGCAACCTGGCCTAGTGAGAGGTTTCCCTCTCCATGGCAGAGGATTGGAACTGGATGATCTTTAAGATCCGTTTGAACCAAGTCATTCTATGATTCCATGATTTTTGTCAGACTCGACAGCTTCTTTTCACATTGATAACTGGTTGAAGATTGTTTGAAAAAGATGGCCCCTTCAGCATTCTAAGATCCAGTGGACAATACCTTGCTTGCTTTCTTCATCCTTTCATGTCTTTTGACAAAATTGTATGCAAGTTCTAAACTCATTACCTGTTTTAAAAGGAGGCTCAACAGAACAGTTCAGGATGAGGACAGTGATGTAAATGTATTACTCTGATTACCAGTACTGAATTACTACATCAGATTTTGAATGATATTTTATTTCCCTCATTAGTTCTAAATAGCCTTCAGACACTACCAACAAATACATATATGTTTACATCAACTCTTCAGTACAGAAATGTGTCTGCATCTGGGCCTTTCTTCTACTGAATATTTATTAATAACATACAAAAGTTTGGGACATAACTATCAGCTGCAGCTGGCTGAGAAAATCCACTAGAAATCAGTATTTAGAACTTTCTTTTTTTAATTTGTTGTTGAAAGTAGTCAACCATCACCACTGCTTTTCCATTCCTTAGTGCTCAGTCTATGAGTAAATATACTCCATTCTCTCTCCTAAAGCAAGCTTCACTTTAAAGGCAGAGCTTTACAGATTTCTTTTATCTTTCCCAATTGATTAGAGAAGACTGTGTCCCTTCAGGAATACAAGGGTGCACACCTTTAGGCATCAGTCATCGGCATCTGTTGTGTGAAAATCTCAGATTTATAAAGAAACAGAAAATAGTTGCAGGTGAGCTGCACATTTCAAAGTGCAATTCCAATAGAGTGTGTCCTTTGGGCAGGCAGCTATATGCGAGAGATTGCCTTTTAAATCCTGACTAGACAGAGAACTTAAATCATTACACTTATTTAATCCTTTCCTTATTTAGCAAAGCTTTTAAGCACATCCTTTGCTCAAGAAAGGCTCAGGCTTTGATAGAAATTCAACAGAAAACAGATCATAAATGAAAATACATTAAAATATAACAACTTGAAAGAATTAGAGCATTACATTTGAAAGACATCCATTCAGATAGGATTAATGCGAGAAATACAAACTTTAAGAATTTTGCAAAGGTTTTCAAAGATATAATCTCTGGAGTTTTAAAAAGTCCCATAATTCTGGGCCTATGTTCTCTTATCCCCAGCTGTAAATAAACTTTAATAAAAAAGTAAATGTCAATAATCTGAAACCCATTTTTTAACCTGTCTCCTACACTACCCTGACGTCTACAGTAATGATCTTCCTCAGATGGAGCACAGCTGATCAGGGTCATTCACTGATAAACGTATTTCAGAGGATTTTTCCCACTCTATCTCAGTTTGAAATTCTTATCCTATAATGGTGTGTCCTTGCAGAAAATGTTTTTGAGTCCCAACTTCTTATTTCTTGTGTCTGGTTGTACAGGTAATGGAAACTTTCCATTTCAGGCATACATAACTAACTTCCATTTACACATCTAGAGCTGTACAGGGATTAGTGTACAAATTAGGATTTATTTAGGATGGAAAAGACTTTAAAGATCACTTCATAAAGAATTTTGAATGGTTTTGAAACAGAGTTTGCCCCAAAGTTGGTTTTATCCAGTTTCATTTTAGTGTCAGAAATAATGTTCTACCATCACTGCCATCTTTTCCCAAAGAATTGAGGCATCTATGATCATGCTGTTAATACATCTTCCTCTCATTTCCTCTGAGTGAAATTATTCCACCTTTTCTTTGAGTGAATTTCATGTTTAACTGGTGTTTTTTTTCTTTAAGTAAGACTTTATATAGATGACAAAAAATACAAAACTGACATTGCTGCTTTAAGTTGATTTTGAAGACTAACAATCTGTACCAAAGGGACAAGAGGACTGTTGTGGTTTTAGTAGAAGGGAGGGGGCCATAAAGATGGCTCCTGTGAGAAGTTTCTGGAATTCTTCACCATTTCCAGCAGAGCCAATCTCTGATGGCTCTGAAGATGATGGACATGTCACTGGCCATGTTTGGGCCAATTAGAAAGGTTAGTTACGCCTCTGTGATGACATATTTAAGGAAAAATCAAAACAAAATGTACACGCAGCTGCTTTTAGTTAGAGAAGGAGGAGGATGTGAGAACATGTGAGGGAAAACAACATGGAGACACCAAGGTCAGTGAAAAAGGAGAGAGAGGAGGTGCCCCAGCCTCTGGAGCTGCGATTCCTCTGCAGGCCATGGTGAGCCCATGGTGAGGCGGGGTGTCCCCCCTGCAGTCCATGGGGTCCATGAGGGATGCAGAGCCACGCGCAGTCCGTGGGTGAGGTGCCAACATTGGAGCAGGAGATGTCAGAAGCCGCAGCAGCCGCAGCAGCCATGGAAGAAGCCGCAGGAGCCGTAGATGCCAGAGAAGCCGTAGCAGGTGCAGCCCAGTGAGAGACAGAGACTGAGATAAAAGTCCCGCGGTTTGTGAAGGAGGTGACCACGCTGAGCCTGGTTTGTCCTTGGAGCGTTTTCTCCCAGTTCCTTATCTCAACTCATAGACCTCTGAGTTAATTCCCTTGGTTTTTTCCCCTCTCCTTCCCTCATCTGCCCAGCTGTGGCAGGGGAGGGAACGAGTGAGTGGCTGCCGTGGGTGCCTGGCACTTAGCCAGGATCAAAACCACGACAAGGACGATGTCATACTGTGCAAGTTCCCAGTGGAATCTGGATGGTCTCAGAAGGTGGTCAGTTGAGAAATTGTGAAAGTTACTAATTTCTACACTTTCCAAGGGTTTTAATAATTATTCAGAAAGCCCAAGAAGCTTGCAAATCCAAAACTTCCAAGGTTCCTTTTCCTTTATTTATTTACAAATAATGCTTAAGATGGAGATTGAGAATAAAAAATCACAATCTGGCAATATTTGGCTGGTTCTGTCCAGGAACCAGACACAGATGTAAGATCTGAAAGATTTTGTCTGCATCCATGTCCACTTCTAGTGGCACATGCCTCTTGTGCAGTCCCTGTCCTCAGCTCTTCACCCAGCTCTGGGCACAGGCATTGCATAGCAAGTGCCATTGTAAGAATGTCATGAGCTGAGACAGAATTCTTCCTGTTCCCACTTGCTTTATATGCTCAACATGACTGCAATTTTTAATTTTTTCCTTTATCTTCAAAAAGTCTGGTGTTCCAGCTGGAATAAACTTCTCCCAAATATAGTTGGGGTTTTTTTTGTTTTCATGGCAAGGACTTGGATTTTTCACAGTTGCAGTGATCCTCTAGGAAGCCCTGACCAACTTTTCTAACACGTTGTGGTGTAACAAGAGCAGCTCTGAATGCTGCTGTTTCCCATAAGACTATCAGTAAGACACGAGTTGTCACAGACAACATCTTGGATTTCCTGCAACTGCATTTTAAAGCTTTTAGAGTTTCATTTTCTCTTCAAAATGCTTCTTTGAACATTACCTATGCCCAGAGGAACAGTTTATAAATGAAAAACAGGGTTTTAGAGCTTCAGATGCGGCCACAGGGGACTGTATATTCTTCCATTGTTGCTTTGCTCTAGTATTATGCTTCTATTAGCTCAAAATGTAAAGACCCAATAATGTAGGCCCCTTTGGAATACCTAAGATTAACAATGAGAGTTTCATCTTGGAGGACCTGCAGTATTATTTATTTGACATCATATTACATCAGTTGTACAAAATTTCTCTTTTCCCACAGAAAAAAAACAACCTAATCAAAACTATTAATATTGTTTTTATTTGATTTAGAAAATAAGAAAGAGTCAATAAAGTTTTTAACTGTTTCCTTGTAATTGGGGATGCATGTTATTAACCATCCTTTTCTTAACTGAATCTTACCCAGCTCTCATGTCTTTCTCTTTTGAGTTTTACAAGACATGAAAAAGGCCCCCAGCAACTCTTTCCAGCTCAGTCCCTTGTCAAATAATTCAGGTTACATAGACTTTATCACTGCATATGCAATATGCTAGAAAAAAAAATGAGAAATCCAGTAATTTAATAGCTTTTCTCTATATGCCAAAGCCATTGAGGTAGGTTATAACAATGCTACTCATGTTAGTGCCAGATAATACTCTACCATAACAGACTTAGTGCTTAAAATACACTGCTGTGCCTGAGCAATGTGTGTTGAAGGCATGACAGCCTGTGAAAGGTGGAGATGAGATGAATTCACACCCTTTACTATAGACAGATAATGGTCAGTAAAAAAACAGTACATCAAAAAGTATTCTAACATATGAATCTATATATTGAATTCCACATTTTCTGAGAAAATTTATAAAGTTATTTCAAGAGCTGGAGAATGCCTATTAAGCCAGAAAATCTTCTGGTCCTGCAGTGCAAATATCAATGCTCAAATAGTCAACAGAATTTGGTGCAGAGTTTTATTTAGATTTTTCAAAATAGGTCTGTCACACTCTGTTTTCCAACAGAAATATGTTCACTGCTTCTGTTACATACATTTTTTTGTGCTGGATATTTCCTTTGTTGTCCAAAGTATTCTCTGATTCCCAAGGTCTCAAGGGGGGGCGGGGGGGAAAGCTAATTTAGGATATCCCTAAAGCTCAAGTATTTGTTGGTAGAAATACAGGCTTGTCATTGTTGATGCATAATAACCTTGCTGGTAATTACAGCTGACTGTGCCAGTGGCTCAGAGTCAGGGAGAAGAGCTGTAATGGTAGCTTCTAGAAAGCCTCTGACCTCAGATCTACCCATTTGAGAAGTTATTTTCCTTTAGATTAAAAGATAGAAAAAACAGTTCCAATTCAGGCATGTTCAAAAGCTTTCTTTGTCTTTATATTTGTCCTGGACAATCCATAGGGGAACACTTAGAAAAAGCCAGTGCTCAATTGGAACATGTGTGTCATATACATGATGTTAAAGAAGGACTTGGGGATCACAGATTCATTTTCTCTAAAGCCAGAAGAAGCCCTGTGATCACATAATCTGACCCCTTGTTTAAAGAAAACAGCAAATGCCCTGAACTATTTCCCATTTGAACCACCAGTTGTCTTTAGGAAAAAAAAATCTAGTATCTATTTAAAGATTTATATTAATGAAGTTCTCCACCTCAGTGTTTTTCTAGTAGTTAATTATCTGTGCTATTAGAAATGTTTATATTGTATTTAGACCGAATATTTAGCTCAAGATTCCAAAACCTGGATTATTCCTCAGATCCAGTGTCTTCAATTGTCAACATTTGGCTTCTTCTCTAGTATTTATAAACTATGCCCATTCTGAGATACACAGCTTAATAGAGTCTGTTCTTTGAAAACCTATAATGTCTGTTTCTGGAGCTGGAAAAATTTCATAGCCTAACCTAAGATGCAATTGCCCTTTTGGTCTGATCTCACAGCTCAGAGTAGAGATAATAAATAAGAGGATGCTGCAGATGAGTCATGAAGAGCTCAAGGGGTGGAGATTCAACAATCCCTGAACTCCTAATTCAGGTTTTGGCCGCCCCCTGCTGAATTCTTTTTCCTAGCATCTTCTCAGCATTTCTCACATTGCAATGTGTGCCCATCCTTCTCATCCTATCACTGTGCACTTCGGAGAAGAATCTGCCTTCACCTTCACCATGGCCTTCTACATAGCTGAAGACAGTAACAAGACCCTCCTTTAACCATCCCAGTTAGAGAATGATCTTTCAAACCCTCTCCCACATAATTTGTGCTCCATCTTTGTGCCGCTCTGCTGGAACTGGACACGATACCTCAGAAAAGGCTTACAAGTGCTGAGGAGAGGCAGAGTTTGTGTCTCTTCAGCTGCTGGCAGTTAGCGTTTGCTAATGTGGTTGGGTTTCTTTGCCACAAGAACATATTACAGAGTCATGTGCATCTTGTTGTCTGCTGGGATCTTCCATGTCCTTTTGTCCAAATCTGCTTTCTATCCAGTTGTCATCCAGCATGTATTGTTGCATGACTTATCCTCTTCCTGGTGCAGGACTTTGCATTTTCCTTTGAGAGATTTTTGTCAGGCCATTTCTTCAGTCTGTTAAGCCTTTCCCTTCAGGGTATTGCCAGATCTTCACACTTTGTGCTTGCTGAGGGCACATTTTGTCTCATCTTTATTAAAGGCTTTAAACAGTATCTACCTCATCTATTTATCACAGTAAAACAGTATTTACATGTGTTTTCTCTGGACTGTTTGCAAACTGTATCATCCTTCTGTAATGGAGGATGATACAGTTTGCAAACAGTGCAGAGAAATGGATGACAATAAATTGAAAAGTGTTTCTGAAGAGGTAAGACCAGTGCAAAATATCTGCCTATGCTGACCAAGTATCTCGTTTATATATGTACTGCATTTGCCTTTTGTTATGTGAAATCAAGTAAATCTGCTTATTTCTCGTAATGTCACCCTTTTTTCATTGTTACAACTTCTTGGATAGTTACTCTTTCTATAAAATATCATTCTTTGTTAACATGTGCCATTATTAAAATATGCATTATCTTTTTACATTCCAAAGCAAAGAGAATCACACAGCAAGAGCAACCTCTCTTTTTCATTATTTAAAATGTCTCTCTGCCTTTGGATCATTTGTAAAAGTTTTTATATATTTTTTTCTATTTCATTGAGCAAGTGTTTTAATAGCAGTGCTAAGGATCTTACTAGAAGTATTTGATGATGCTTGTAGTCTTACAGACACATTTAAATGTGTTTGTTCTGCACCTCTTAATCAAAGTGACAGATAGAACCAAGGCTTATAAATGACCCCGTGCATTACATCATCAGTACTTTATTTCTAACATTTCTCATTTCATCAGAGCCTTCTGCCTTTCTTCACTCTCAAGAGCGTATCTTAGAAGATACTTTCCAATGTACTAATACTTGGCTTCCCAAGAAAAGGAAGTTATCAATTAGGTTAGGAAAATAAAATTAACCATTTTACAGATACATCCAGTCAGTAACTTCCATAACATGGAGAGAACACACAGTAGCTAGGAACTTGTGACATGGGAAGATGCCAGAACCACCATCCCTTTCCTTCTGATTCTCTCACTGAACACATTTTACAATTGTTCATAATTGTGTTATTATGAATAACATGTCAAGTGATGACAATGTGGAGAAAAGTTCAGCATAGTTTCTAATGACTATCAGACTTTTGTGAGAATCTAATTGTGGTTATCAGTGTGCATTCTCCCACAGTCTGGATGTTCTTTAGAAAAGTGAGGACTTGATCCCTATGAAGGATTTTGTATGGATGCAGCAAAACATTAGGACAGATTCATGCTGAATTAAAAAATCCTTTTTTTTGATCAGCATGTTACAAAATGTGTTGATAAGACTTTGGTCACTCTGAATTAGCAACATAAATGAAGCACAGCTGATAATGCAGAGCACATTTTGCACGATAGGAACAGTGTCCTTTGGAGGACATTTCTGAAGGCGGCTCCATGTTTTTATTATTAAGGAGCACTCTCTAAATACACAGAGTCATCTGCAGTGTTCAGCAAATGTCAAACCAGCGAGCAGCATGTGGCTATTTACCAACTACTGCTTATGCTGATTTCCAATGTGCTACACATCATGCTTTTGTGCTTTAGCAGAAAGTGTGCTAGGTGCCATCATGAATGATTTCTTTAATTCATCATAAAAAATACCTGCCTAACCACATAAATATTTTCCTCCTGGAGGCAAATCATCCTGTTCATATGAAGAAAAAAAACCCTTCCTAAATCTCAGCAGTATTAAACATAGAAAAAGTCTAAAAGTTCAGAATATTTTTCCACACACTGCCCATTTCAACAGCATGCAGCATACATATGTAACATTAAGAATAATCTAAGAATAGTAGAACTAGCAATCAGGAATAAGGAGTTCTGTAGCTTTTTCTTTATTGACATTTGTTCTGCAGTAGCTGCATCTACTGTGGCTTTCCCAAACCATGATACAATTTGTTCACTGAGGCATGTTTAATTCCATATAGAGCACTCTGAGCAACTACAAATATGGGTATTTGTGTAATGTTTTGGTGATTAAAAAAACCCTCTTTTTCTTGATGTGCAAAATCATATAAAATTGTTTTGTATGTGAGGTGTTCTAAAATAGTTTTAATTGGATAATTATTTTACAGGTTCACAGAGTATTGCCATATTTCAATTTCATAATTAACTTGGATACAGGAGTCCATATGGCAGATGAGCAATATTAAATAAAAATAGCTGGTTTGACAGAGAAAGAAGTGATGTTATTGTGAAGAGATTTGTGCATTACATAATTCATGATTTTTATAGAAGACTTAGAGTTATGCCTAGAAACTGTTTTTTGTTTAGATTCTAACCAAGGTATGCCACAGTTGCAGTAATGAATAATGCAGATAACATGGTGCCCTCAGTGAACTATACAGCAGAAAAAGCAGCTGACTATCAGAAATAGCTCATTAGGAAAAA